>JAWQFJ010007594.1:122500-195000 GCA_034096865.1 Theodoxus fluviatilis
GCTATGACGTCAACATCAAACGCGAAACGTCTTGCCGCACGCCCAACAACTACAAGCAGTGCAACCACAACACCGTGGTAGGTGCTCCACTTGTGCTTGCGAGCGTGTATAAGAGCGTGTGTGCATGCAAGCACACGTATCCACGTGCCCACCCTTGAGCATAGAGCTTTTTCGATTGATGTTGGTTGGTTGGTTGGTTGGTTGGTTGGTTGGTTGGTTGGTTGGTTGGTTGGTTGGTTGGTTGACGGATGAATGGACATGGCTGGATGGCTGGATACATGGCAGGGTGGCTGGATACATGGCAGGGTGGCTGGATACATGGCAGGGTGGCTGGATGCATGCATGGTTGACTGGATGGATTTTTGGATGGATGGTTGAATGCATCGATCGCTCTTCTGATTGATTTATCAAGGTCACTCTTACGATATCGTCTACCAATACAGCAACATATTGTTGGCAGTATTTCAATGCATAAAAAAACTTATTTGCAATGAATGAATTCGTGACAAGACAGAATGTCACCGTCCGATGCAATGGGTGTCTGCAGATGATGGAGTCGGGGCTGTACAGGATGGGCTGTGCCACTCGAGTCTGCCGAACGCGACGTCAGCTGACGTGCATCTACGACGATGTACCCCCTGCCTTCGGAGGCCGCGAGCTGAGTGCCTACACACGGAGCAGGCCTGCCCACTACGATCTGCGTCGCTCCCGCCAGGATCCCCGTCGTCGCACCCGTCATCGCCGCTACCACTACTGATCGTCGGCCTCCCCATTCACTCCTAGGCTGAATCAGGGCGACCTGTCACGTGGTCATGCGTTAATCTCTTCCTGCCCTGATTTGCTGGGAAGGTTTCGATTTGAGGCTCGTGTAAAATGTCTGTTTTGTTGCCGTCGTGGCCGCCGTTGTTGCTTTTGTTGTATTACGCTATTGATGATAACAACTTCACTTCGACAGAGTGCTCATTTGAACTTTAGTAATGTTTACTGGAAGGATTATAGGGCAGACTCCACTGTGGTGCAGTAAACACGTATTAATATCATGTCTTCCCCTTACTGTTTTGCAGATATGCCTTGCACAGAATCCATTGTATTCCTATGCAACTGAAAAGTTGTACTAATTTAATAAAAGACAATACATTCCAAACGCTTTGCAGTTTGAAATGAGATGCACGTTGATGTAGCTAATCGCTAAGAAGTAAGAAATAGCCTTTTTCTTGAGGCAGTATATTAGTCGACCATGATGTTCGAATATGACTGCTAATGCTAGATTTACATTTATTCAAGCTGAAAGTTCTGGAATACGGTACATAGACCTGGGTATTGAAATTTAACATCGAAACAGGACGCAGAAGTCTACAAGACTCGCATATATCTATTCTACTTATTGAGAGAACTGTCATCGAGGGTTTGTGGTGCAATTTAAGAGACGTTAAATGAAGGGTCTCAGTAAAAACAACTTTTTAAAAACTAGTTTAAAAAACTCGAGTCAAAATTTAAGCAGGAATATCTGAGCACAGTAGAGGACTGCGAAAGCATTTGACTTTCTTTTGCACATATGCCTCTGTCTTTGAGAGATGAGTGTTTGTGACATACATATATACTCGGTCTTTAGTAATACTGAATTTGAATTGTTGTTTTAAATTATACCTTTTCCTTGGATTATTTGACGTGAAAAGCGTATGCTGTTTCGGAGGTTTATTTCTTTGATCGTTTTGTCTATGGCGTAATCGACCAAAAGAAAAATGCAATCGCCAGAGACGATGAGAATTGCAATGTTCACTGAGGAGGGCAAGATCGAGGAAAACAACAATGCAATGGCTATACGAGTAAATCGTGTTTTTCACAACACATCGCACGGCATTGTGTTTCACAATCCAGACAAACTATTTGGGTCAAAGCAGCTGAATTCAACATCTTGGTTCTAAATTTAGGGATCAGCCACAAGGTCGTAGAACGAATAAGCCGAATGTCCTGTTGGTGCAGAACTAATTCCTGAAGTACGCAGGGTATTGCAACGGCAGTCTACACCGTTTCAAGCGACTGTACCCTTGACCTTTCAGTAAGGTCAGCTCAAATGTTCACCTACTATAATGGTGCCACCGTACACACTTTCGCTTAATTTGATGAATGGCAGCCATGGTGTCCAAGGAAAAGTCAGTTTTATTTGTTATTTAATGAAGCCTCCCGTAAAAAGCCGACACCATACAGGATACCAACACATAAGGCACCGGTAACCATGCCTTTGGAGGGAGGCCAAAGTTGGTTATGCCAAGAAAGGTATTTGCAATTGCTCCCTCTGTAATACGTGTATATTTTATGGCAGTAACAAGCACAATATGTGAGAAAATGCACATGTTAAAGTATTTCTTGTGCCGTTCCAACTTTGATTTTTTATACATAATAATGAGAAGGATATGCCCTCAAAGGCCGTGTCATGAATGAACTTTGTACCAACTTTGAAGGCAATGACAGGCTAAGTTTATGAGTAAATGTCCATTTACCATTTTCTACCATTTATTGTTCCTAACCAGTTGGGAGCGATAAATGATAAAGGTTTGCCTGAACAGATCTTACCAATTACTACTTTTGTGCCAAGTTGTCTGGCAATGCAATGTGAAGTCACAGTTTTAAAAGTTTGTCATAAATAGGCCACGTCGGTGCGTTGCATAGGCTCCCTCTGCTGGCTGTACACTCGCGCCACAAACAACTGTCACCACCACGTCATCATTATGTACTGTAACGGGCAGTCGCTCTCTCAGGCACAAGGCAATGTTGCTTTGAGAAACTAGTGTGCATGAGTAGTTGCATCATCTGACATGAAGTCTGATTCCCGGAGGAGCACAGTTCAAAATAAAAATGTTCCAACTGGAGTGTTCATTGTTCGCGACTGACTGGGTTTCTAGACGGTAGTCTTTGACATTTTACTGAACTGGTTATCAGTACAGAATGGCTTTTGTTCCATGCAAGATGGACAGTAAATTAAGTGGCAGATCGTTTTTTCTATCTGTGTTATTAATAGAGACACGCGCTTTAATTCATTCCTTACAAATGATCCACCACGTTTGGATGGTTTGTTACTCATAAAAAGCAATTGTGTTCTTAATAAATGTGACATTTTGTTTTTGTGTAAGAACGTTTTGATAGTCATATCTAATTTTGCTTATATTTAGCTGCAGAATTTTTGTCATACACTAAAACACTTTCTACTTCGAAAGGACTATTGATCTTCAAAGAGGCAATGGTTGCGAGGAAATTAGGTGAATACCAGACTACAACAGTATCATATTCTCTGTTTAATTGCAAAGGCTCACAATGTGATGGCAGCGTTACTTCGATGACTGCATTATTCGTGAGAGATGCTCACGCCTGATCCGCTGTGAACAACGAAGACATTATGATGCAATCTACTTGATGAAAGCATCGGGCACTCCATGCGTTGGTACTTCAGTTGAGCATTGTCGTCCTTTTACGTACCATTTCCATCAGCATTAGAACTATTTTTGAGATACTTGTCACAATACGGGACGGTAGAGAGATTTTCCGTTGAAACTGTTCGAAATTGTACCTCCGTCAGATGTATATTTTGGTGACTGGAGTTTAAACTGAGTTGACGTTTACTTTCTGAGTGATGCCACATATTGATCGATATTTTTACTGGCGACTTGTTGGTGACAGTTTGTTGTGTCTTTCAATTTCATCGATCACTACCGTTTTTGCACTCATGGATCCCAGCACGGATAGAACTCAGGACAATTTTCCTGAATCTAAACAGCTTTACACAGTCACACAGTATCTTAGCAATGGCACGACTGTCTGGGCTCAGATTATTTTAATGAGATGTGCTCATGTTGTTATCCATTGTCTGTACATACTGTAATAAAGAAGAACGCACTCGGAGAGTCTTGCCTTCCTACGCCATCGACGCCAAAGAGTTTCTGATAGGGCACCAGTCGCAGTGGAGTATACAGAGTTACGTCCCTTTGCTTACATCTTTTCGTGCCTCTACTGTGTTGAAAACTCAGTTTAAAAAATGGTTTGTTTTTGTTTTGAGATTTTAAAACTTTTTTTACAAGCAGCCCTTGCATCTAGGGCACAATGTATGCATTTGTACTTAAAAGATGTAATTATTGAATATATTGCTTATAAAGTCACGTAATAACCTTTGACATTATTATCAATGCAATACGTGTAGATTAAAAGTGTTTATACCTCAACGGTATTAATTTTTGTTACATGGAATTCTACTAATGTTGGTGCCCAAATGTTGCAACGTGCTTTCAAGTGTTGTAAGAGAGCACAGAGGCTAATTCGTATGGGATTATATATTTTTCTTTGTTCTCGGAGGAGACCGTTGTAAATATGTATATCTTTCCTTCTTTAGAGGACCGCACTATGCAACAAGTATCTCTGGTATTGTTGTCTGATCATCTCTCTGGATTCTGTCGTTTCTATTTTTCATTTGTCAAATTCTTTCTTTTGTTTACCTTTTAATTTCCTAGCCTCACTGAATGTTTCGAGGCACCATCTTTTACTAGAGCGTGAGAAGCTGTAGCAATAGTGTTCGTCTCTCTCTGTCTCTGTCTCTGTGTGTCTGTGTGTATGTGTGTGTGTGTGTCTGTCTGTCTGTGTGTCTGTCTGTGTGTCTGTGTGTCTGTGTGTCTGTCTGTCTGTGTGTATGTCTGTGTGTCTGTGTGTCTGTCTGTGTGTCTGTCTGTCTGTCTGTCTGTCTGTCTGTCTGTCTGTCTGTCTGTCTGTCTGTCTGTCTGTCTGTCTGTCTGTCTGTCTGTCTGTCTGTCTGTCTGTCTGTCTGTGTGTCTGTCTGTCTGTGTGTCTGTCTGTCTGTGTGTCTGTCTGTCTGTCTGTCTGTGTGTCTGTCTGTCTGTGTGTCTGTCTGTCTGTGTGTCTGTGTCTGTGTGCCTGTCTGTCTGTCTGTCTGTCTGTCTGTCTGTCTGTCTGTCTGTCTGTCTGTCTGTCTGTCTGTCTGTCTGTCTGTCTGTCTGTCTGTCTGTCTGTCTGTCTGTCTGTCTGTCTGTCTGTCTGTCTGTCTGTCTGTCTGTCTGTCTGTCTGTCTGTCTGTCTGTCTCTCTCTCTCTCTCTCTCTCTCTCTCTCTCTCTCTCTCTCACGTAGTCCGGAAGGGCAATGATAGTTTGATGTACATGTATTTAATATTTGTCAACGCTTTACGGGGGAGTGGGGGATGCTATTTGTTCCTTTTTATTTTCTTCTTTCTATTGTGTGTGTTTGTGGATTACCCCCCACACTTTGTATGGGCTGTTGGCCTGGCAATGAATCAGTTCTCCCTCTCTCTCTCTCTCTCTCTCTCTCTCTCTCTCTCTCTCTCTCTCTCTCTCTGCATTTAAAATGGAATCATGTACTCATATGTTCCCGTCAAGTTAAAATACTTTGTTTGCAATTTGACAATAGTTGTAACTGTGTGCGGCCTGCAACAACAAGCAGCATTAGTTGGCTGCATGTGAAGCGTGTTTCCCTTTGTCCTTGTGTTGTATTGTGTATTTGAAAAAAGTTGCGTTCCTCTGAAATTGGCCATTAATGCATGATGTATTATATGCAAGATTTTGTCAAGGATGTGTTAGCTGTACATGCAGATAATAGCCACACGTTGATAACAACATTCCAAAGATATTATCGACATCTTCCAGCAAAATCATTCCCAGCAAGCATGGCAAGCCTGTAAAATACATGGGGAAACATTGAGGTCACTAATGCATTTGTATTTATCCTCATTACACGGTTTCTAGATATTTACTTTTGTTTCTAATAAATCTATACATTAATATTACATATCTTATGTTGTTTGTACGAGACGTGCACACTTCAATCCCCGTGGGTTAGTATAGACCCTTGGCTCCTCCCGATGCTAATTGTAAGAAGCGTACAACCAGGGAAATCGCGTCTGCTTTTTCCCAAAGCACTATCTAATGGGACCAACGCCAGCTTCTGCAGTTTTGACGCGATTTGTTATTTGGCATCTCGTGACGTTTTGACGTTCGTGGGAACATCCCTTCTGGTATCGAAAGATAGTGTCTTTGAGTGGACTAGTAATAATCGTGTTTTTATATAGTAGTGACTTTCATGTGTATCTGATTTTAATTAATTCGAAGGTTGAAAGATAATAGCGTATTACTTTCGTAATCAAAGACACCTTGAGCGCAATGAAGCAAGATTTCATAGTCGATCAATTTCTTTACATTTGCCGGGCCAGTGCGGGAATGTGCGCGTGATTTTTCAGTATTGCCGTTAGTTTTATTGCAAAAGTGTAGGTGCTGTTCTTGTCATCAAGAAGTATTCTTCAGACTGACATATTAATATTATAAGTTAGTGAGCTTTCGTTGGAGGTCGAACAGCGCAGCTGTTGTAAAATAGTGGCTCACCGGAAGTGATGTTCCCGCGAATCACTACCTCTCTCGTACTTCGGCGAAGCTGGCGGTCCCATTACATAGTGTCTTTGGTCAGAGTAAGAAAAAACAAAGACACTATCTAACGGGACCACCAGCTTAGCTGAATTGCGAGAGAGATAGTGATTCACGGGAACATCACTTCCGGTGGGCCACTATTTTACAATAGCTGCCCTGTTCGCTCTCTGATGAAAGCTCACTAACTTATAGTATCGATTTGTCAGTCTGAAGAATACTTCTTGATGACAAAAACAGAACCTAAACTTTTGCAATAAAACTAACTGCTACACTAAAAAATCACACGTACATTCCAGCACTGGTCTGGCAAATGTAAACAAATTGATCGAATGTGAATTCTTGCTTTATTACGCTCAAAGTGCCTTTGATTACGAAAGGAATACAATACTTTCTTTCAATCTTCGGATTAATTAAATGCAGATACACATGAAAGACACTACTATGTGAAAACACGATTATTACTAGTCCACCGTAGCTTTCCTTGTACCGGAAGTGATGTTCCCGCGAATGTCAAAACGCCACAGAGAGGCCAAATGACAAATCACGTCAAAATTGCAGAAGCTGGCGTTTCCTTTAGATAGTGTCTTTGCTCTGACCAGCTCCAGTGATTCTTGTGAGCGATGGCCTTAAGGCTTCCTCACATGGCAAGTTGTTATCAAATGACACAAAATGTCATTGTGTCTGACTAAACGCTAAATGAGAGCTGGGGTGAGATATATAACAAATTATGGAAGAGACCATCGGCTGGTATATGAACAACGATATCCACTAGACCACTTGTATTATATTAAAATGAGAGTGTTGATATATATCTTTCCAGCTTTCCCCGTAACATCGTACTCATAAAGATATTGTGGTGTTCCTTTCGATGTAAAACTCCCCAACCAACCAGTTCTCAACAAACAAAACGAGAAAAACGCTCAATGGTGTAAAGTCGGACCCTAGATCTGTCATCAACTGTGCTCTGCGCCCAGACATTCAATATGAGGTAGGTGTATTTTCTTCGAACTCAATCAGTCAGCTGCGGTCCTTGTGACGACAACAGGTTTTTGGCAACAAACGGCACACATTAGAAAGATACAGTGATAAAGAACGTACAAACAAATTCATATTTAGGCGTCGGGACATCCTACAACTGACAGATGAAGTAGCAGAAGCCACAGAAAAATCGAACCGAGCGTGGCGATGTCGCCATTTGGACTTTACTGGACATACGTCCACCCCTTCATCACAAGCAGGAACCCATCTGATTGGCTGTTTGAGGGAGTTTCCAAGGGAGTGTCCGATGGACATGAACAATAGTACGTGTTTTTATGGAGCGGACACTCGACAGAACATTGCTTTTGGGACTTGAGAGGGTGTCATTTCCTATGAAATTAGCGTAGTTGCCAGAGCATTGCCACGTTTGAGCACGCCCGAAACATCCTTTGTCACTTGCAAGCGCGACATTTCCTATGGAAACAGCATAGTTGCTAGAAAATGCGTCCAGGGTTGAGGAGGCCTTTTCATACCCCAGAAAGCCTGATATGTCGTGAAACATCATCATCATCGTCGTCATCGTCGTCGTCGTTATCATCATAAGCAGCAGCAGCAGCAGCATCTCGTACACTTTTAGGTCGTCTTTTAGTCAAAAGCTCAATGTGTATATTTTGCTTTCATGAGTACAATACAATGCCTCTCACTCAGCCGATGCTTTCCCATCCCCCACCCCCACTCCTTTCCCCCCATCAGCTGGGACTGCGGGCTAAGTTATGGGCTTTTTAGGTGTATGAACTAGTTTGCTATGAGGCTGTCTCAAGCAAGCAAAGGCTACTGGGAGGCATCGGCAGAGTATATCGTGACAGTCCATTTGAAATATATAAACCAACTAGAAAAATACTATATCATACATGGAATCTCCTTTTTCTCGTAATCATAGGTGCACGTCGGTAAATCCAAGTTTTGCTTCCAACACAAAACATTAATTTCCTAGCCTAGTACATAATTTCTCTCCTCTATAAGTTTTAGGGCATATAAAATATACTGCTACATCCCTTGTCTGGACATTTGATCCCCTCAGAAGCCAGCTCTAGTACCACCCACCCACCTTAAGATATGGATACATGTGCGGTACAGTGTAATTTTCCTTAAGTTTGCTATAGATGCAGCAGTCAGAGAGTGCTTTCCGTCTTCCACCGCAATACAAGATGGACACGTGATACTCCTCTTTCTGTTATTGTAACATTTGTTTGCTTTAGGATGATATATTTCTAATCGAAAGCGAATGAAGCTATCTCGAAACTTTTTATAGTAAGAAAACTGCAGTAATGTTCTAGACCAAATTTATCTTTAAAAGTAGAATAAAATATGAATCTTTCAATACTATGATAACATGCGTCTCTAGACTGACGGTAGCAGTCCTGTAATTTCTGCCCAAGTTGCTTTAGGAAGAGTTTCTCATTCCCCAATCCTCCGTTCATCCAAACATATGTAAAATCACGCTTGTATTAGGAGTCTTTCACTATACTGAGTTAGTTCTTATTGTCTGCGATATGCACGTTAAGTAACATCAAATATGCTTGTCTAGGTATGTAACTGCCGCAAGGGCAGTTAATTGTTTATAGTTATTCAATGAATTCCCTCCCCTTGATGGGAATTATTTTTCTTCTTTTTACGCATTGAACCAGTCTAACGTGCTGGATATTTGTGTTGCATAGATCTGCGTCACTAATGAGATCACGTCACGGAGTGATGAAGCAAGCGATTTTAGAGAAGAACAGATTGATAAGCTTCCTGCCTCTTTGAGAATTTTCAGATGGACAACGAGTTTTAACGGTGTAATTCCAAATAAAGACGGATGGATGGTATATAACACCAGTCTCAGCGTTGGTCTGGAAACAAAATACGGAAGAGAGGCAGCGACAGTTAAAACTCGCTTCCAGAGTAAATAATCGCATTAGAAGCAAAGCGAACTCATCCACCTTCAACCTTCCGGCGAGGTCACCAACCGGTTTCCAGAGTAGAAAACATCGACAGAAAAACAAAAGCAAGACGGAAAGAAAATGGAAAAGGATCCACTTGATATGAACGATGGACAAGAAGGATCAGAAAATATAAGACTTTCTACAAGAGAACAAAAAATGACAGAGAAGGGAAGAAGTTACAAGAAAGATCTACTTCTTCATGACTTTCACTCCGAACAGCGTCGTCTGCTAGACTTGATAAATGACACTGATAAACAACTACAACAAGAGAATGTAAACTGTGACGATTTGATTTCACGACGCATGGATGTCACATCACGACTCAGTTTACTGAAGGAGACTGCTGAGAAGATAAATGAAATAGATGGTGAAGAAAATATTCATGATGCTCTCAATGAGGTGGCAGATATGGCAGTTTCAACGATGAACAAAATTGTCTCTGCAACAAAGTACATGAATGATCCTGTCCGCTCAGTGGTTTCTCATGCTTCAAAGCGATCTAAGGCCTCTTCTATATCATCACAGAGACTTTTGGCCGCGGCTGAAGCTGCCGCTTTGCAAGTCAAGCTACAATCACAGCGTCTCGAGCAAGAAAGACAAGAAAGATTGGAACAGCTTGAATACGAAACTGAAAGAACTTTGGCAAAGATGAGAAGAGAAATCGAAGAAGGAAAAATTGTGGCTCAGTTGAAAATGGAGGAAGCAAAACTGAAGGTGCTTGATGAGCTGAGCAATAGTTCACAATCAGGAAAAGGGAGCCACACTTCACAAAAGAAACAGGCCTTGCATCAAATTGATGACAGGAGCCACACTTCACAAAAGAAACAGGCCTTGCATCAAAATGATGATCGAAACAAAATCATGCCGCAGGCTCTTCAGCAGACTCATGATTGCACTCAAAGGATGAACCTGCACCGTGACGCTCGGACCTTGCATCAGTTTGATGATCGCTCACAAGGAACGAACCATCGCCCTGAAACTCAGGCTCTGCATCGGTCTGACGCTCACCCACAAAGAGCAAACTTGCGATATGATGCTCCAGTGTTTACTCCTTGGAGCCAGGCTAACGAACATTTTGCAGATGCGTTGGCAAGGGCAATGACCACAAGTCGTTTGCCTATTCTAGAGCCACCCATCTTCACTGGCGATCCACTTCACTATCCCGACTGGATCTTCTCATTCACATCGCTGATTGAAAATCGAGGCATTGCACCGTCAGACAAAATCCACTACTTGAAACGCTACCTGGGTGGGCCGGCCAGGGAGGCAGTCAGTGGCTTCTTCATGCTAAGAAGCGACGATGCATACAGGCAAGCACGTGACGTGCTGGAAAAACGATTTGGCAACCCTTTTGCAATCTCTGAAGCTTTCCGCACCAAATTGGACGCCTGGCCTAAGGTGGCTAACAAGAATAAAGCGGGCCTTCGCAACTTGTCTGACTTCCTTCTCCAATGTCAAGCTGCAGCTGCCGAGGTACCTGATTTGAAAATTCTTGACGACGTGCGTGAAATCATGAAGATCACAGCCAAGCTTCCAGATTGGATAGCCAACAGATGGAATCGAAAAACGGCTACAATCAAGCGAGACCTGTTCAGATACCCGACGTTCCAGGAATTCACAACATTTGTCAGTGAAGAATCCGAGATCGTGAATGACCCAGTCCTCTCCGCTGATCCTCTACATGCGAGTCCGAAGCCACAAAGCCAAAGACATCATGAACAAGTTCGGCCTCCAAAGACAGTGCTGAATACGAACGGCAATATGGTCTCCAAAAAGCACAACGAGAACACCCAGACGTCTGCATCCTCGACAAGTTGCCTGTTCTGTAAAAGGCAGCATCACTCAATGAATGAGTGCAGAGACTTTATGAGAAGGCAGATGTCAGAAAGAAAGGATTTCGTCAGAAAGGAAGGCTTGTGTTTTGGTTGTTTAAGACCGGGGCACCTGTCAAAGGACTGCAGGAAACGATGCGTCTGCAAGAAGTGCAGCAAGAAACATCCTACCAGCCTTCATGACGACAACTGGTCGTCAAATCATCTTCCATTCAAAGAAAGAAAAGAGGATGACAAACAGGATGGTCAACAGACTGACCTAGAGACTGGGTCATGCAGGAAGGTTCTCTCAAACGCAGAGAGCAGCTTGACGTCAATGGCCGTCCCAGTTTTCCTGTCGACAGATGAAAACCCAAACCAGGAGATACTTGTCTATGCACTCCTGGATACGATGTCAGATTCTACATTTGTTCTGGAGTCCGTGGCAAGAGACCTGCAGGCCTCCTCCACACCAGCCGCTTTGAAACTGACAACAATGACAGACACTAGCGTCACAGTGGCATGTCAGAAGTACTCTAACTTGAGAGTCAGAGGCTTCAACTCAGAGAAGATGATACACCTGCCTGTCACTTACTCAAGAGATCACATTCCGCTTGACGATGAGCACATTCCAACACCAGATACGGCAGGCAGATGGCCTCATTTGAGCAGATTGGAGACTGTCTTGGTTCCAAAAATGGACTGCGCCGTTGGGCTGTTGATTGGATATAATTGCCCCAGAGCACTGGCACCAGTGAATTGTGTCACTGGAGATGATGATCAGCCATATGCAGTTGAGACGGAGCTTGGTTGGAGCATCGTTGGCGGCACTACTGAAGGGCCAGAAAATTTCGATGCGTTCGGAACCTCGCATAGAGTGATTACAGGGGAAGTCGCTCGCTCAGCTTGCCCCTCAGAGAGATCAGTGACCTATGTGCACAAGACTCGCATTAAAGAGGTCACGACGGCAGATCTCGTGAAAATCATGGAGCAAGACTTCCATGAACTGAGCCCACCCGACCAAACGATGTCCCAAGAAGACAAACAATTTCTGAAGGCTCTCGAAGAAGGCATTCATCAGACGGAGGACGGACACTACGAAATGCCTCTTCCGTTCAGAAATGGCGAGCCAAAGCTACCCAACAACCGACAAGCAGCCTATCACAGAGTCATGGCTCTAAAAAGGCAGTTTGAAAGAAAACCTCAGTATCTACAACACTACATGGCCTTCATGAAGGAAATCATGGACAGAGGGGACGCTGAAAAGGTCCCTAACGATGAAATGAAAGGCAATCAGTGGTACATCCCCCATCATGGAGTATACCACCCCAAGAAACCAGAAAAGGTCAGAGTAGTTTTCGACTGCAGCGCTCGCTACCAAGGAACTTGTATCAACGATCACCTGCTTCAGGGCCCTGACCTTGTCAACTCACTGATGGGAGTTCTTTGCAGATTTAGACAAGGCCCCATCGCTTTCACATGCGATGTAGAGAAGATGTATCACCAGTTCCGGGTGGAAAGAAGACACCAAGACTATCTACGGTTTCTGTGGTGGGAGGATGGAGACCTCTCCAAGGCTCCAGTCGATTATCGCATGAAAGTCCACTTGTTTGGTGCATCGTCCTCACCTGGATGCGCCAATTTCGCACTGAAGCGACTTGCCAAAGACCACCAACACCTGGGGGAAAGGGCTGCAAACTTTCTCATGAACGACTTCTACGTGGACGATGGCCTGAAGGGAGAGTCTACAGTTGAGGCAGCCGTTGATCTGCTCGAGAAGGCCAGGCTCATCTGCTCAGCAGGCGGTCTGAGGCTACACAAGATTGTTTCGAACAGCAATGAAGTCTTGAACAGCGTTCCAGAGTCTGAGCGTGGGGGTGCAGCTCAAGCCGACAAAAACACCAACCTTGGTACCACCGCACTTGAGAGCGTCTTGGGGCTGCAGTGGTGTATGGAAACAGACAGCTTCTGCTTCAAGTTGAACACAAAGGACAACCCACTAACTCGACGTGGAATTTTGGCCACTGTAGCATCAGTCTATGACCCCTTAGGACTCATCGCGCCTGTAGTCCTAGTGGGAAAAATGATTCTCCAAGAAATATGTGGAGGCGGAGCTGGTTGGGACCACCCTATCTCTGAAGACCTTCGCCCACGGTGGGAGAAATGGATGAACGACCTAAAAACGCTCACAGACTTCAAGGTCCCAAGAGGTTACCTGGGGAACATCACCTCGCCAGTTGGAGTTGAACTTCACCACTTCTCCGATGCCTCGCTACAAGGTTACGGGCAGTGCTCATACTTGCGTCTGAGAAATGATGACGGCCAAGCACAATGTACTCTTGTCATGGCAAAAGCCCGAGTGGCTCCACTGAAGGCAACAACAGTTCCAAGACTGGAACTTCAGGCAGCTGTACTATCAGCAAAGATGGCAGCTTTTCTGGATGCTGAACTTGACTGCCCTAATATCACTCACTTCTTCTGGACTGATTCAAAGGTGGTTTTGGGATACATCAAGAACAAGACAACAAGATTCCACATGTATGTCGCAAACAGAGTGGAACAGATTTGCCAAAGGTCCAATCCTGAGCAGTGGCACTACATTGCAACATCAGAGAATCCAGCAGACCATGCCTCACGTGGATTGTCAGTGGACGAGTTGTCCACATCAAACTGGCTCAAGGGACCAGATTTTCTTTGGCAAAGGGAAATCACAATAAATGACGCAGACATTGAAGTGGACCCTCAGGACAAAGAAATCAAGAGCGCAACAGTCTACACCACACAAAGGTCAAGGTTTGCTACCTTCGAAGAGAGAATCAGGAGATTCTCGAGCCTCAGACGGGCTGTCACAGCTGTTGCCAGAATCGTCATGTGCTGTGCACGCAAACGGAAAAAGGAGATTTCGGCTCTTGAGGCCAAGAAGAGAGCTGAACAGAACATTATAAAATGCATCCAAAGAGAGAGATTTGACGTCAGTGATCTGAAGTCGAAGTCGAGCCCGCTGAGACAGCTTGACCCATTTCTTGATGAAGATGGCCTGCTGCGAGTTGGAGGCAGAATCAGGAAGACCTCAGAACTTTATGGCGTGAAACACCCCTTGATCCTGCCCCAAAACAGCCATTTGTCTCTCCTCATCGCTGCACACCAACATGAAAAGACGGCCCACCAAGGTCGTAGCCTGACAATGAACACGATCCGCTCTGCCGGATATTGGATCCTGGGATGCAGAAGAGTTGTCTCGTCACTTATCAACAAGTGCACAACCTGCATCAGACACCGCGGAAAGGCGAAGGGCCAAAAGATGGCTGACCTCCCAGAGGAAAGAGTAGAGCCATCTCCGCCATTCACCTACTGTGGAATAGACTGTTTCGGACCCTTCACTGTGAAGGAAGGACGTAAACAAGTCAAGCGATACGGACTTTTAATCACATGCTTGGCCATGAGAGCAGTACACATTGAAGTACTCGATGACATGACAACAGATGGTTTTCTGAACGGCCTCAGATGCTTCATCGCTCTCAGAGGCAAGGTTCGAACGATACGCTGCGACCAAGGCTCAAACTTCATTGGGGCGAAACATGAACTGAAAGAAGAGCTGAAGAAGATGGACCACAAAACAGTTGCATCTAGATTGCTTGAGCTGGACTGCGAATTCAAGCTTATTCCCCCCTCATCCAGCCACATGGGCGGAGTTTGGGAAAGACAGATACGCACCATCCGCAACGTCCTTACGGGCATTCTAGACAACTGCACTGCTAGACTCGACACATCCTGCCTAAGAACACTGATGTACGAGGCGATGGCTATCGTCAATAGCAGACCATTGACTGTGGAAAATCTTGAAAGAGCAGATGGCCCACTGCCCCTGACGCCCAACCATGTCCTAACCATGAAGTCTGGCATTGTCATGCCTCCACCTCCTGGAGTGTTTGAGAAAGCAGACCTGTACCTGAAGAAGCGATGGCGGCGAGTGCAGTACCTTGCAGACACTTTCTGGACCAGATGGAAGAAGGAATACCTGCAAACTCTGCAGACCAGAAGCGTTTGGCGACAAGAACAGGACAACATCCGGAAGACGACATTGTCATACTCCAAGACGATGGGATCTGCAGGACTGACTGGAAAACAGCGAGGGTTGTGGAAACCTTTCCCGGCGATGACGGACTTGTCAGAAGGGCAAAACTGCTGATGGCGACCTCTGAACTTGATGAACATGGCAAACCTCGGTACCAGAGGACCTACCTGGAACGACCGGTGCACAAACTGATTGTGATCCTCCCAAACGATGATTAGTCAAACCAGTTGATTTGACAAACTACTTAAGCTCTCCATGGACATCCTTTTGCCGTAACGGTTTAACTTGTGGATATATTTGGTTTCGGAACTTTTTAAGTTATCTGTAAAGTAAATGATAGCTTCTTAAGGTATAGCGTTAACTTGTCAACATTTGGATTTCCTAGGCGGGAGTGTAACTGCCGCAAGGGCAGTTAATTGTTTATAGTTATTCAATGAATTCCCTCCCCTTGGTGGAAATTATTTTTCTTCTTTTTACGCATTGAACCAGTCTAACGTGCTGGATATTTGTGTTGCATAGATCTGCGTCACTAATGAGATCACGTCACGGAGTGATGAAGCAAGCGATTTTAGAGAAGAACAGATTGATAAGCTTCCTGCCTCTTTGAGAATTTTCAGATGGACAACGAGTTTTAACGGTGTAATTCCAAATAAAGACGGATGGATGGTATATAACACCAGTCTCAGCGTTGGTCTGGAAACAAAATACGGAAGAGAGGCAGCGACAAGGTAGCTTAGTTAGCAACATTTACAACAGTCTTAGCCAGTACTTTATGGCCTTAATGGTACTATTAATTACCAAGGTGTATCTGCCTAGTTTACCATACACAAAATGAATTGGTGTTCTAATGTCTAAGCCCAATAATTTCTTGCAAAGGAGTGTATCTTTTCAATTTCTTATTGTCTTTGCATGCCCTATTTTTCAGCACCATATAGTGGGGAGAGTTGTACCTGTGAGTTGAATAGTCAACAATATACTTTAGTGCTAATGTTGTGGAGTGACCACATTGTCTTTAAAACCTGCACAGCTTTTTGTTTGCCTTTTATGGTAGCCTCTTCTACAGGATAGCTTTTTGAGAGTTTGGTGGTATATATACAAGCAAGGTATTTATATCGGTTGACTACCTATAGTTTCTCGTGATTCAAATACCACCTTTAACCTTCTGCCAAATACCCATATAATCTTCATCCACGAATACATCTTTCGCCTTTTACTTAGATTACCATGGAAAGAGAGAGAGAGAGAGAGAGAGAGAGAGAGAGAGAGAGAGACCGAGCAAAAGATAGAGATATAAGCAGAATGGAAGGCAGACAAACAAGGCGAAAAAATATAGCAGAATGGGCCACACAAGAAGTGGCCGAGGGAAGACATTCAGACAGACAGGCAGACGGCAAGCAGGCAAGCAGGTCAGAGGGCAGGTAGGCACACACACCGACTGTAACAGAGACCAGCAAACAAGGAGGCCATTCTGGATCTGGATCTGGATCATATAAGTTGCAGTAACCACTTCTGGATGTCGTCGCAACTGATGTTTTTTAATTTTATTTTATTTGGACAGTGAAAGTGTTCAGTGGGTGGGCGACAGCCCTGACAGTCTCGGCGCTGACGATGCTGCGCCGGCTTGTCGAGCTGGTTTGGCTGGCAAGTCTGTGTCGCTCAGTTGGTTCCACTCAGCCACAGTACGGACAAAGGAGGAGTTCCTGTACTGGTCTGTCGTGCTGGGAGGAATGACGAATCCTCGCGTGTTGTTTATAGCCTGCCTTTCGATGATGTTGTTGCTCTTGAACCCTCGTAGCCTTGTAGGGACAACTCTCCGTCGACCACTGACAGCGGGAGTGAGAAACTTCTCTGGGGGCAGCGCTGGGATCACGTAGCCTTGTAGGGACAACTCTCCGTCGGCCACTGACAGCGGGAGTGAGAAACTTCTCTGGGGGCAGCGCTGGGATCACGTAGCCTTGTAGGGACAACTCTCCGTCGGCCACTGACAGCGGGAGTGAGAAACCTCTCTGGGGGCAGCACTGGGATCACGTAGCCTTGTAGGGACAACTCTCCGTCGGCCACTGACAGCGGGAGTGAGAAACCTCTCTGGGGGCAGCGCTGGGATCACGTAGCCTTGTAGGGACAACTCTCCGTCGGCCACTGACAGCGGGAGTGAGAAACCTCTCTGGGGGCAGCACTGGGATCACGTAGCCTTGTAGGGACAACTCTCCGTCGGCCACTGACAGCGGGAGTGAGAAACCTCTCTGGGGGCAGCGCTGGGATCACGTAGCCTTGTAGGGACAACTCTCCGTCGGCCACTGACAGCGGGAGTGAGAAACCTCTCTGGGGGCAGCACTGGGATCAAGCCCTCCGCGATCTTGTTCAGGAGTGTGAGGCGTTGCTGCTTGCTGGGCTCTTTCAGTAGGGGGAGGTTCAGGTCTCTGAGCATGCTGCTCACGCAGCCCGGGCTTCTGGACTCGTAGTCACGTGTGACGAAGCGGGCGGCTTGGCACTGAACTCTCTCGAGTTTGTCAATGTCCTTCTGTAGGTAGGGCTCCCATACAGTTGCTCCGTATTCCAGTTTTGACCGTACAAGGGAAATGTACGCCAGGCGTCTACACTCTTTGGGGCAGTTCCGGAGGTTCCGGTGCAGGAAGCCCACTCCACTGTCGATGCGGCTTTGCTGCAGATGCTAGAGATGTGGGATGACCACTTGAGATCGGCGGACAACAGTATGCCAAGGTAGGGGATGTGTTGTACTTGCTGTAGGATTACTCCCTCTAGGCTGTACATGTAGGACAACTTGCTTTTGATGGAGAGGATGGAGCACGTCTTCGCCATTAGACCATTAGACAAAAGCACACCGTCAGACATAACCAGAGATGTGTCTACATAACTTCCTTCAGCTCGTTTATTACCGCCATAGCTCTTGCAATGTTTCCTTGAACACCTCAGGACCTTCTCGGCACATCGAGTGGCGGAATGAAAGACAAGATCCAAAACGCGTGACGTCACCAATGACATCATCCAGTTGTTGTCAGGACTGGGTAGGATCGGGTTGGAAAACAAAACTCATGCCTCAAAATGTCGAATTTTGTGCGCAAAAAGGTGTACATAAGTAAGTATGAAATTGTCGTGATCTTGGCTGGAAATTCATCGTGCCCATTGACTGTATTCCCCATGAGACAGATTACCTGGAATGATATAATTACTAATTAGCCATTTCGAACAGAAAGTCGCCTTGGAATTTGGAGATACTATGTGAAACAGGACGACCGTCTGTGGTGAATAATCTCTAACAGCACAAACAAGAAAAGGTCACTTCATTGCCATTTTGCCTAAAACGGGTATAACATTAACAAGCGATCATAGATGACTAAAACACGCACGGTCCCGAACAAAAATACAGGGCCGGATCAAAGTTTTTTGAGGGGGGGTGCTTAAAATTGTTTTAGGGTCTTCTCATCGAAGTGGCGAAGCCACGAGTGCGTGCCTGCGAAGCAGGCACGCCCCTCTAGGGGGGTCCGGGGGCATGCCCCCCCGGAAAATTTTGAGAAAAATGGTGCAAATCTGTGCAATCTGGCAGTGCGGTCATTTCCAAGAGTTTTTGTTTGGTCACAGATTCTTCCTGTCTCTGCCCGGGTTTGATTTGTCTGTGCGAGTAGCAAAAGGAAGGCATCTTAATTATAGCAGCACCCCCCCCCCTCCCTCCCCAGCTACCTTGGCTGCCAAGTAGAGTGTGCTTATACCAAGTGGAGAGTAGTACAGCATCTGGGCCCAGCATCTTTTAGCCCCCCCCCCCCCCCCCCCCCCCTCCTTCCCAAGCTTTTTACTAACTATTCTGTCTCTGCTACCAAGCAAAGTGTGCCGATATCCGATGAGGTGGGAAGTAGATCAACATATTTGAGCAACCACCCCCCCCCCCTCCCTCCTTCCCCCAACTCCCGGCTGCCACGGTGGTTTTTTTTTTTTTTTTTTTTTTTTTTTTGGGGGGGGGGTGCTCGAGCACCCCCAGCACCCCCCCTAGATCCGGCCCTGAAATAATATACATCAGGCCTAACAGTTTAAAATAGCTTTCGTGTAGCTTCTTTTTTTAAAGACAGCTGTCTCTAATTTAAGAGTTACCACGAGCTCAATCTTGTTGGTATGCGTTTTAAAGTAATCATTGCATTGGTTTTGAAGAAAACTTCTTCGTCCTCTCTACAGCCAGTGCAGGCTCACCATGAGGCACGTTCTGGTGGAGTGCCCTCGACTTACTCATCTACGGAGCGGGTCGAGCAGTCTGTCTGACATTTTTAAAGATCATTTAGCTGTGATAACATTTTTGATAGATTCTTAGTATTATTCTCGTTTATGAGTCGTACTATGTCTTAATTGTTTTCGATATTTCTCCACGTACCTCTTCTGAGGTATTCTTTTAATTGCACAATTTTAATCAGTGAAAGTATGTTGTGGCCTTGAATGGCCTTCACGGCTGATGAACCCTTGGGCTCCATCCACTTATCCTTTAGTGTTTTGTCAGTGACAGGGAAATTGAGGTGTGAAATTCTGCCCTATCGCTCTTCATGAGTCTTCATGTTTAAAGGTTCTACACAGCCTTTGCTGGCTGGTGGGCAGTGGGACTCGATTTAATTGATTTCATGTCACTAATTAGATGGACTGTATAAGAACTCACTGTCGAGAAGAGTTTTAATTCTTTGTTAAAGATGGGTGTTTTTAATGTTGTGGCCTTATATAGCCTACAAGGCTGATAGACCCTTAAACTCCATCCATCCATCCATCTACAGTCTTTGAGTTTGAAATTAAGATTAAGAAGCCCTTATTACAAACGCCAGCCGTCCGAAAGAGAATCATAGGATAATGTCTAGAGTCAAGCAGAAGTGACAGACGTAGAAACTCGCTCTTGCATTGTTCTGGAAGAGGAAGTACCATAAATCAACCATGTTATAGCGTTTTATGGCATTGCATTTATGAACTCTGTATGCCGTGCATTCTAATTCCAAAATCGCTTCCAACTCTTGCACTTAACCTTGTCCTGTTTTAATTCTCTTATTTCTGAGGTCTGGAACCTTTTCCCGTCTGTTCCTATAGGGTTATAACTCTGCGTTACGTAACATTTCCTAGTTACAATAAGACCTTTTTCGAGCACACTTTTGCCACTTTTATCTAACGCTTATGCTTATTGTCAGGGACTGAATTGAATGACATAATCGTCTACAAGCTCGTGTGAGTAGATAAATAAATATTAAGAGTTAAAGTGTCATGCTGCGGTTTAGTTTGGATAATTATTACATCCCCAACCCCCAACCCCCAACCCCATCCAGCCTCCAGCTCCAAACCTAAAAGAAGTCCATATATGCAGTTTCTTCAGAACATGTATTCACCAGAGATTAAAATGAGGGAGCAATTGCTTTTAAACTCACGTGAATACACCAAGGAACGGTATCATCGTTGCCACCCTCTTCACCATTGCGTGGTCAATGTCAATGTCAAGGGCCTCGTCGTTTTCAATGTCGTTGCCATAGTTACCTAACGTTTAATCGTAGGGGATTCCGTTCGGGAATCATGAGGCTCGTCTTTGAAAATTGGTGCTTCGTGGCTTCCAGATGCAATTCTCAAAACGGTACGGATCCTAGAAATGCAGCCGAGGACAGGATGTTGAACTCAAATTGTTTCTCTCTACTCAAAAGTAAAATCGGGTTGGCCTATTTCTGGAAGCAGCGAAAGCGCTTATTAGCGCAATTAACATGACGCAGGTATGAGGCAGCATCTACTAGCTGAAATTTTACTCAGCGAATGAATAGAAGGTTGATATATCAGAATGCCTGAGAGTCCTACCTGTGAAAATGAATAAGTTGTCGTCTAATGCTGGCGGTGGATCTATCAGGTTGTCAAACGGCCAAAGTTTGAGACCCATATTTAGGTGAGCAGTTACTCCAGAAAACCAATGCCTTTGTGTTTTACCATGACTTCTGTTCCTGCTGACCCCTATATTGCTACTGCGGTGTGCAGGCGGCATCAACCCCAGCCTGACGGCCCAGGAGGCAGTGCGAGTGCTGTCCCTGGCTGCTGGCGTGAGCATGGATGACGTCAGACTGCATCTGGCTGTGGACAGTGGAGACAGGTCCCTGGGCTACGCGGTGCTCTCTGTGGCTGCCCGTGCTGCGCTGGACTTCCTCTCTTTGAATGACTAGTGGGTACCATGCCTTACCGCAATATATGTATTCGTTCTCTCACGCACCCTCACTTCTCTCTCTCTCTCTCTCTCTCTCTCTCTCTCTCCCTCTCTCTCTCTCTCTCTCTGTCTCGCTGTCTCTGTCTCTCTGTCTTTGTTTCTCAGTCTCTGTCTCTCTGTCTTTGTTTCTCAGTCTCTGTCTCTCTCTGCCTCTCACTGTCTCTCTCTGTCTCTCACTGTCTCTGTCTCTCTCTGTCTATCACTGTATCTCTCTGTCTCTCACTGTCTGTCTGTCTGTCTGTCTGTCTGCATGTCTGTCTGTCTGTCTGTCTGTCTGTCTGTCTGTCTGTCTGTCTGTCTCGCTCTCTCTCTCTCTCTCTCTCTCTCTCTCTCACACACACACACAAACACACACACACACACACACACACACACACACACACACACACACACACACACACACACACACACACACACACTCACGCCATATTTTGTCGTGCATTATTCTGCACTGCTGCAGTGCATTACATCGAACTCTTCAATACATTAATTTTGGCAGTGCACTGAAGCTAATCTCTCCCAGAGTGCTGTTCTGTTCCACACGCAAGCATACCGCGCCGTACTGTCCAGCACTGCATTGTCCCGATTTGGATTTTACTGCATCGCACTGTACTGTCCGGCATTGTACTGGACTGTGCTATGTGTATACACTGTACTGAACTAAGCTGTACTACACTTACTGCACTTAGTATACTGCGATATACTGCACTGTTGTGTACAACACCGCACTGTACTGTGCTAAACTGTACTGTTTTGAATTGCAATGTAATGTGCTGTACTTAACTGTACTGTATTGTATTGCCCTGTGCTTGTACTGCATTGCGTTTTCCTCTAATGTGCTGTACTGAAGTGTGCTGTACTGTATTGCACTTTACTGCACGTCATTGCACTGCACTGTGATGTACTCAACTGTAATGTACTGTAATCAACTACACTAAAGTGTAATGCACTGTAGCGCACTGTACTGCACTGCACTAAATGTACTGCACTGTAGCACATTGTATTGCACTGCAGAGTACTGCACTGGACTACACTGTAGTGTACTGAACCGCGCTAGTGCACTACACTACACTACACTGTACTGCACTATTCTGCACGTGCTTTTCTATCCTTTCCCGCCCAGCGAGCTTTGCGGAAGACGGCTGGAGGTGCGCTGGGCTCACGAGAAACCCGTGCAACGCCCGTGCCGGTGGAGCGTGGTGGAGAACGGGGTGCGCGCCTTTCAGCACTTCGTGTCCGAGGAAAAGACGGAGCCCCTAGCACCATTTCGCTACCGCATGGTGGACTGCGGTTTCTACCTGACTGACCCCGGCTTCCAGATGGACTTGGAAACCGTCCTGGCCAGAGCTGTCGCCGCAGGTGAGTGGCTGCAGCTGCAGAATGATGACGCGCCCGTGCGTACGTGCTTGCGTACGTGTGTGTGCTTGTTGATGGGTGTGTTGGTGGGTGTGCGTGCGGGCGTGTGTGTGTACTTGTGTGGGCGTGTGTATTATTTGTGGGTTTGCGTGAATGCGTGCATGTGTACGCGCGCGTGCGCGCGTGCGCGCTCGTGTGTTCGTGTCTGTGTCTGTGTGTCTCTATGCCTGTCTGTGTTTCAGCGTGTCTTCCTGTGTGCTTGTCTGTGTGTCTGCCTGTGTATGTGTGTGTGTGTGTGTGCGTGTGTGTGTGTGTGTGTGAGTCTTTCTGTATATGTGTCTGCGTGTGTTTGTGTGTATATGTGTCTGTATTTCTCTCTGTGTATGTGTCTGTCTGACTCTTTGTCTGTCGGCCTGCCTGCCTCTTTTAGTTTATTGAGGGAAAGAGAGGGTGGGAGGTGGCGTTTGCGACTGGATGGGTAGGTGGAGTAAAATAGAGGGGAGTGGAAAGTAGAAGATGACGGTACCCGATGGGAGGACAAATGCGGGTAGATGGAATGGGTCATGGGTGAGGGTGATAGGGTGGAAGTCATTGCTTGGAGTTATGGGGGAATGGGTACGGTGGTGAAGAAATTCAAGAACGACTGGTTGAGCGGAGCGATAAAGAGTTGGATGGGAAGTAGGATGAGGAAGGGATGGACTGGAATGAAGAAGAAAGGGCCGATGGGGTGAATGCAAGGTTGGTACATAAAGGGGAACCAGGGAAAATCAAAAAGTGCGGAGGGTGGATGGGGTGGAAAAAGAAGACGAGGAGAGGTAGAGGGAGGAGGGTTGTGTGATATAGGATGGATGGATGGATGGATGGCGTTTTACGGCTAATCAGCCTGTGTAGGCTATGTAAGGCCATCAAGCACGAAAACCACTAGAAGAGCAAGCGCAAATCAAGTCACGATGTCCTCAGTTTTTCGCCTCCAACGAATCGCGTAGGGAGATCACGCAGTGGGTCTATTCTGACCCCCAACCTACATGGGGCGGGTGGTATTAGGATGGAACGATAGGTCTGCATTTACGATGACAGTGACATTCAGGGTAATATAGGTCAAGGAGATTAAGCCAGGCGATAATGGCGATGTGAAATGGGTAAGAAATGCAGTGGTTCTATGGACAGAAAGGGAAGGAGGGAATGATGAGGAGTGGTGAAGAGTAAAAATGAGCAAGGGAACATGCCCTCCATGCAGACTACTTGATAGTAGCATGTCCAATCGAAAATTTTCTAAGAACGGCCCAGTTATGCCACTAACTTTGGTTCATAAAGCTAATGATTCTAAGCACAGAACAGTTTGAATTTTGAAAATCGCCCCAGTAGATCCAGAGTTGCAGCCCACCAATGCCCTCTTCTGGGGGACATTTTCAATGTAGAGACAAAGAACAAAGTCGGTGGACCAGAAAAATGACAAAATTCGTAGTTTTTTTGCTGTAATTTCCCAAGCAGACGATATATCTTTGTGATAATTGGTGTGCACACACATTTTTAGGTGAGGAATACAAAGGCACCACTTGGAAGAGTATCTGTATCATGCCTTGCTATATATTTGCATACATTTGCATATTTTTTTTTTAGTGCATGACTTTTAAAAGTTTAGGAAAGAATCCCATGAAAATAAATAACTAAATTGTGAAAATTGTATTGTTCACAATGAAAAGCTAAATTTGAATAACAAGCTACATGCAATTCAGTATCATTTGCATATTTAAATTATTTAATTTGCATGAAAAACAAAATACATAGGTAAATCATAAATGTGTTGAGTTATTAGCATCATTCATAAGTTGAATCATTAAAGATGCTCCTAACTCAAATACAGGCACAAATTCTTCTCATCAAGGGATCTAATTTGCATACATTTGAATATTTTAGTCATCGGCATTTTGCAAAATTGGTTACATTGATAGCATATTCTTATTGTTAGTGGCAGCATGTAATTGAGGTAAAGGTACCTGATTTTATCCTGCCTCTTTTTCTTTAAGTCTGGGCTTTTAAACTGCACTTTTTACCCCCTGGTCATTGGGGAAAAGTATGTGATGCATAAAAACAATTTCCCCTCGGTGGGAAGCATGCAACTACGTTGTGGATGTATGCTCTAACACGATAGTTCCCAACTGTCTCTGGCACTGTGAATTTAGCTCATTGCTCATAGATGATACTCAATAAAAGCCATGCATGTTTGAGATTCTTCACGTATTAGTCACAAAACAACTGCAGGTTGAGCATTCTAATTATGTGGCCAGGGCCACTGACATTAACTTCATGTGTATTCTGTTTGCAAAAAGCTAACATAAATGTTGGGTAAATGGAAAACCTCATCTCCGAGCATACACTGACCAGGTAAACATGAATGCAAAAATCTTAGCATATTTTTTAGAAATCAATACCTGTAGGTTGATAAATAGTCTTGAACAAAATATATTTACTAGATGATAACATAACTTCATAATTATTGTCCCATAAAGTGATGTGCTGAAAATGACACCTGCAGCATGAAGACCCACTAGGCACAAAGCAGACCCCTTCATGCTACTTGCACATTTGAACATAGGATTTTAAGTATTGGCAATACACAATTCAACACACATTTACAAACTACAGCATTTTTTTTTTTGCTCTCTCAACATAGAGTTCACATTGGGTATTGTGGTCTGTTGATTTCATTGAGAATCAGCACACACCACACACCCACACTACACCCACCCACACCACACCCACACCACCCACCCACCACACACACAACCCCCAGCCCCCACCCACCCCCACTACACACACACACCCACCACACTCACCCACACCACACTCACACCTCTCACCCCCCCCCCCCCCCACCATACCACACCACACCCACACCACACCACACCACATCCACACTCTCTCTCACACACACACACACACACACACACACACACACACACACACACACACACACACACACACACACACACACTCACTCATTCTTGTAAAAGTGTCATTATAATGATGACATAGTAAACCTGATAGCACTTTATGAAGAACTTCTGTAGAACTATGGAACACCCTTTAGGTACTGAAGACATGTTGTCAGTATTACTTCATAGTCACTTTCACAAAACAGTAAAGTTATCAGTAGGTTCACAGCCAGGAAATTGCAGAAAATCTTCCTCAAGGCTGCTCCTCCTTCCTCTCCAGAGACATGAGAAGGCTGTAAGATTTCACCCTGACTTTTGTTGAACTTGCATCCCAAGCAGTCAAGGACCCCCTGCAAAATGCAATGTTGATATATAAGTAAAATGATATCTTCAGCGAATTAAAAACATGTATATATTTATCTATTTATTCATTCATTTATTTACTTACTTATTTATTCATGAAACATAACAGCAACAGCAGCAACAACAAGTAATGCATGCAGTTATCAGTACTTGAATTAAGTTATTTGATGCAGCAGTTGAATAGGGAAACTGCAAATACATGTCATGATAATTCAAGCTTAAGTGAAATATACACAAAACATACTTGTAGAATGGGAAGGGATATGCAAGCAAGATATAGTCACTACACACACACACACACACACACACACACACACACACACACACACACACAAATACATGAACTGCTGCAGCAAAACACAAACAGAAAGTAGTATCCACTCACCCATCAATGTACTGCTGATAAGGTGTAGGATATAGATTTTGTGTGCGTGTATGTGTGTGTGTGTAGCAGATCGAGCTCCTACAAACTTGCTAAGTTTTGCAACAGCATTTCTTAATTTCTTACATTACTGTGACAGCATTTTTGGCTGCATTACTACACAAAGTTTTTTTCTCTCAAGAAATAAGCTCAACCAAATTGAGTAAGGCAGTTAAGTTTAACTTTAAACAAAGTGCATGCCACTAGTTATCCAATCATCTGAAAGAGAACATTTGCAAAGTCTGTGTTCGGATACTGTATTAAGTTTAGCCCCGACTGATATATACATGTAGGTCTACATGTTTGCTTTTCGCACGCCAGCTCCACACTGTCAAATCAAAAGCGACAGATCTCGGCGTGGTCGAAGTTGTTTCGCGAGCACATAGGAATGGAGAATACACATCTAGTGTGGCAATAGAACCAGTAAGATCTTTTTGAAATTATCTGTCAGATCGATTATCTGAACTCAGATGGAACCTGAGCACAGAGTTATCATCATGATGGTTAAAACAAAGTCGACTGACACTGATGCAGCAAGTAGTCAAGCACCTGGACACATAAAGTCGGAGCTAGGATTCACGGAATAGAACACGGCATTTGTTCCACATTTCGGCCTGGACGTTCATTCACAGACACAACTGTGTGACTCCGAGGATAAGTGATTGATTTTCAGCAAAAGAAATTAACAAGCATTTATTAATAACAATATGACGTCTGGAGTGGCGACACTGCGATTGACTAAGTAGTGAGATGAAAGCGCATCGAGTGCAATGAGTCAATGTAAACAGAGCAAATGAAGCCAACAAGGCACCTGTTGTGAATAAATATGACTCAGTAGAAACAGCTGCGGTGTTTACAATAATATGTTGTCATGTTTCTGGTCTATTGTCGACTTGGAGTCAGGTTTTGTAGTCGTTCAGCCATCGCGTGCCAAACCGCACGTCGACAAACCGTGTGAATTGTACGTCATTCCGGCTATCCGCTCAATGTAGATGAAAAACAATTGACATAAGCAAGTTGAGAGCTTAATAGATTTTTAATCTGTCGAAACAGGTGAATCAGCTTGATACACTTTACTGTGCCATAGAGAATATAAATGTGAGTGTACGAGGTGAATAAGTTTCATACAATTCCTTACATCATAAAAACAAGTTGCACTGCTGTTTTCTTACCTTGATATATTTCGGGGAGATGAATGGAAATACATGTTCTTCCCACTGTTGAAATGAGCGTTCATTCCTCTGCCGATCCTGCAACTTTACGCGTTGTTTGTGAAGTAACTGAGCGGGAAAAGCGATTTGACGTTGACCAGTGTTTTCAAACGTAGGCGCGAAAATGGTGCCATTCTGCGGGAGACGCAAACGCGCTGAAAAATTCGCATTAAATTACGAATGTAATCCCCTACACAAGATCCAAAAAACCCAAAAAGCATTGATATCGAATCCTTGTCCATTTCTCATGAAGTAGGTGTGCTTTTTTAGTCAAAAAGATAATGTTCTTTTTTGTATGTGGCTTCGATAGGGATGAACCCATCGTTTTTTTTCAGTTTGTCTCCGCTGTTGGACGGCCAATTGAACATGCTATATATAGATCGAGTCAATGAACGACTCTGCGAAGTAGAGAAGTTCAAGGGTAGTAAACTGTAAACATGCCATCCCGTCTCTACGCTCAGTAAAAAAATATTGTATTGATAACAGCATGTTAGGAATTGAACGAAGATGTCAAATTTGAATGTGCAAGGTGAATTCGTTCAATAGGTTTCCTCTCTTTATCAGCCAAAGTGGAATTTGTGGTTTCATGCCGCGCTCAAATGATGATAAACTGTTGGCGGACTAAGTGAAGGGTAGCACTCTTTAAACACGCCGTCCCGTCTCTTCGTTCAACGTAAAAAATAACTTATGATAGCAGCGTGCTCAGCAATGAACAGAGAATATAAATCTGAGTGTGCTAGGTGAATAAGTTTCATACAATTCCTTACATCATAAAAACAAGTTGAACTGCTGTTTTCTTACCTTGATATCTTTCAATGAGTAGGATGGAAACACATGTTCTTCCCACTGTTGAAATGAGCATTCATTCCTCTGCCGATCCTGCAACTTTACGCGTTGTTTTTAAAGTAACTGAGCAGGAAAAGCGATTTGACGTTGACCACTGTTTTCAAAAGTAGGCGTGAAAATGGTGCCATTCTGCGCGCGACGCAAACACGCTGAAAAATTCGCATTAAATCACAAATTTAATCCCCTACACAAGATCAACAAAAACAAAAAGCATAGATATCAAATCCTTGTCCATTTCTCATGAAGTAGGTGTGGTTTTTAAGTCAAAATGACGATGTTCTTTTTTGTACGTGGCTTCGATAGGGATGAACCCATCGTTTTTTCAATTTGTCCCCGCTGTTGGATGGCCAATTGGACATGCTATTGATAGCTTTTGGTCGTGCACCATGATGGTTGACTGAAGTGCTACACGTCTTTTACAGGCATGGAACGGTTGGTGGTGAAAAGCAGGACAATTGCGGACAGCGAAGAAGCAGCCAAACTCGCAGACCTATTTCCAGGAACCATTCTGTTTACAGCAGGCAAGTGATACAGGAGTTACCTCCCTTGCTCCAAGACCCACCAAGGAGGAACGATGCACTCACATTTTTGTGCTTACCCATTGGCGGTTTTCATCAGGGCTTTTTGAAACACAGCGGAAGTCAATTTATGTCCAAATCACGTAAATGTTTTATTCTGCTCAAAGTAATAGTACTAATACCTGTCTTTCAGTGCTATCCTTTGTTCTGCCTAAATACCGTCTTAAGCCATAGGGAGGGTTGATTAGGTGACCCAGTGACCAAAGGCAAACTGCACATCGAGACAGACATGGGTGAACGGTAACTCTTTGAAACAAGTAAACTGTGCCTTTGTCATCCAACAACAAAGGCCATTCATGCACGCTGTAATTTCTTGCAACCCCTTGCTGCGTCCTGACCTGTCGTTGCATCCTGGCCTGAACAGGTGTGCACCCTTCAGAGTGTCGCACTTGGAATAAGGAGTCTGGTGACGCCATTAGGAGACTGCTGGAGCACCCTGGCTGCGTGGGTGTGGGGGAGTGCGGCCTGGACTTTACCTGGCTCCAGTCAGAGCGGGACTGCCAGCTGGAGGTCTTCGAGGCCCAGGTAAGGAGCCGTCCTTAAAGTGTCTACTTTATTGCACAGGCGCTGCTCTCACTGCATTGTAAGGAGTGGGCCCTCGTGGGCTGACTTCTTGACCCTTGTGAATATATTTGTTTTTAACTTTTTCCCCATCTCTCCCGCCCCTGAGATTGAACCACGGCACAGCGCCTCGCTGCAAAGTCCAACGCCTTAGCTTTCTGGACCATGTCTTAGCGTACTGTGTAGATGGTCCAGTATGCTAAGGCGTTGGACTTTGCAGCGAGGCGCTGTGCCGTGGTACAATCCCAGGGTCGGGAGAGATGGGGGGGAAAAAGTTTAATACAAATAATGTTGATCAAATAAAAAGTTGCTGCTACCCTGTCTTGTCATTTTGTCTGGTATGAATGAGTGAATGATTGTGCATGAATGTATCTTTGATGCATCTTTTGGCTTAACGTTTAGACGTGCCAAAAAATTGAAAGTTGTGATGTCTATGGGATTTTCCCAGTACATGTATCAATCTTGTGAATAGAGTTAAAGTGCCAGTACCTTTGACAAGTCGTGTGTCCTACTTCTCGTGTCTGGGTCTACTGCCTCAGCAAGGGTATGCTTTCAGTTGAGGCATGTGAAACTGTCCCTGCACTGCCTTGTTTTCCTTGTGTTCACCTGTACTCTTAATTGGACCGCCAGCTAGATGGTTCTGAGGTCCAGGTGTGTGCATCAGTCTCCAGTGAGTATCATTATTTGTGCATCGAGTACTGGTAATCGTGAACTGGATAGAGCATGTTAATAAAACTATCTCCACAGAGTCTTCATGTTTTCGTCCGTGGCTTTGGTTCTATTGATTTCAGTGTTGTTGCTTCTCCTAAACCCGGCTATTTTAAAACTTAACGGTCGGCAAACCTTTAGAGTTGATCTTTATCTTAAGGATAACAACGACTGCGTCAGATGTATTCCGCTTGCCATGTAACTGGCGTTTAGCACACATACAGAAAAAAGGGGGGTCTGGGTTGGGTTTGGGATCGAGGATGTTGTAAAGGTTTAAAAAAACGACAAAAATGGCACGTTTTCTATGTCAAACGCTTTCATTTTTAGTCTGGATAAATTTGAATGGGAAAAGATTATGAGAATGGTGTGGTGTGTGTGTGTGTGTGTGCGTGCGTGCGTTCGTTCGTGCGTGCGTGCGTGCGTGTGTGAGTGTGTGTTTGCGGGGTTGCCTCATTTTTCGAGAAGGGGAAAGGGGGATAAGTTTCTCGTGGATGTGTGGGGTAGGAAAGGTATCGAGTAATGCTTTTCTTTAAGGAATACCATGTCTAGAATGACAGTCCCCGCAGTTGAGAATCTCAAGTAGGTCGTACTCAGAGAGAGTCTCTTGTCAGGTGAACCTGGCTTGCGAGCTGAAGAAGGCACTGCTGGTCTACGAGAAGAACGCACACGAGGCGGTGTGGCAGTCGCTGGAGCGGCTCTCTGACAAAGGGATCCTTCCCCCCACGGCCATTCTGACCTACAGCAAGGAGAAGTCCGTATTGGACCGCTACCTGGCGCGCAACTACTTCATCATCGTCACAGGTGAGGCCTGACAAAATGGGACAGGTGATGCTTGACAGAATAAGAAAAGTGAGGCCTGACAGAGTGGGACCGGTGAGGCCTGACAGAATGGGACAGGTGAGGCCTGAAAGAGTGGGACAAGTGAGGCTTGACAGAGTGGGACAAGTGAGGCCTGACAGAGTGGGACAAGTGAGGCCTGACAGAGTGGGACAAGTGAGGCCTGACAAAGTGGGACAAGTGAGGCCTGACAGAATGGGACAAGTGAGGCCTGACAGAGTGGGACAAGTGAGGCCTGACAGAGTGGAACGAATGAGAAAGGGACACGTGAGTCCTGAAAGAATGGGACAAGTGAGGCCTGAAAGAATGGGACAAGTGAGGCCTGACAGAGTGGGACAAGTGAGGCCTGACAGAGTGGGACGAATGAGAAAGGGACACGTGAGTCCTGAAAGAATGGGACGTGAGGCTTGACAGAGTGGGACAAGTGAGGTCTGACAGAGGTGGGCAAGTGAGAAAGGGACACGTGAGTCCTGAAAAAATGGGACAGGTGAGGCCTGACAGAGTGGGACAAGTGAGAAAGGGACATGTGAGTCCTGAAAAAATGGGACACGTGAGGCCTGACATAATGAGACAAGTGAGGCCTGACAGAGTGGAGCAAGTGAGAAAGGGACACGTGAGTCCTGAAAAAATGGGACACGTGAGGCCTGACATAATGAGACAAGTGAGGCCTGACAGAGTGGAGCAAGTGAGAAAGGGACACGTGAGTCCTGAAAAAATGGGACAGGTGAGGCCTGACAGAGTGGGACAAGTGAGAAAGGGACACGTGAGTCCTGAACAAATGGGACACGTGAGGCCTGACATAATGAGACAAGTGAGGCCTGACAGAGTGGAGCAAGTGAGGCATGACAGAGTGAGACAAGTGAGGCCTGACAGAGTGGAGCAAGTGAGGCCTGACAGAGTGGGACACGTGAGGCCTGACAGAGTGGGACACGTGAAGCCTGACAGAGTGGTACAGGTGAGGCCTGACAGAATGGGACACGTGAGGCCTGACAGACTGGGACACGTGAGGCCTGACAGAGTGGGACAAGTGAGGCCTGACAGACCGGGACACATGAGGCCTGAGAGAATGGGGCAGGTGAGGTCTGACAGAATGGGACATATGAGGCCTCGCAGAATGTGACACATGAGGCCTGACAGAGTGGGACAAGTGAAGCCTGACAGAGTGGGACACGTGACGCCTGACAGAGTGGGACACGTGAGGCCTGAAAAAACGGGACACATGAGGCCTGACAGAATGGGACACGTAAGACCTGACAGAGTGGGACAAGTGAAGCCTGACATAGTGGGATACGTGAGGCCTGACATAGTGGGACAAGTGAGGCCTAACAAAATGGAACACGTGAGGCCTGACAGAGTGGCACAGGTAAGGCCTGACAGAATGGGACAGGTGAGGCCTGACAGAGTGGGACAAGTGAGGCCTAACAAAATGGGACACGTGAGGCCTGACAGAGTGGCACAGGTGAGGCCTGACAGAATGGGACAGGTGAGGCCTGACAGAGTGGGACAAGTGAGGCCTGACAGATTGGGACAGGTGAGGCCTGACAGAATGGGACAGGTGAGGCCTGACAGAGTGGGACACGTGACGCCTGACAGAGTGGGACACGTGAGGCCTGACAGAGGGGTACAGGTGAGGCCTGACAGAATGGGACACGTGAGGCCTGACAGAGTGGGACACGTGAGGCCTAACAGAGGGGTACAGGTGAGGCCTGACAGAATGGGACAGGTGAGGCCTGACAGAGTGGGACACGTGAGGCCTGACAGAATGGGACAGGTGAGGCCTGACAGAATGGGACAGGTGAGGCCTGACAGAATGGGACAGGTGAGGCCTGACAGAGTGGGACAAGTGAGGCCTGACAGAATTGGACAAGTGAGGTCTTGAAGAATGGGACAGGTGAGGCCTGACAGAATGGGACACGTGACGCATGACAGAATGGGACAATTGAGGCTTGACAGAGTGGGACAAGTGAGGCCTGACAGTATGTGACACGCAAGGCCTGACAGAATGGGACACGTGACGCATGACACAATGGGACAAGTGAGGCTTGACAGAGTGGGACACGTGAGGCCTGACAGAATGGGACAAGTGAGGCCTGACAGAGTGGGACAGGTGAGGCCTGACAAAATGGGACAAGTGAGGTCTCGCAGAATGGAACAGGTGAATACTGACAGAATGGGACACGTGAGTCCTAACAGAGTGGGACAAGTGAGGCCTGACAGAGTGGGACAAGTGAGGCCTGACAGAGTGGGACACGTGAGGCCTGATGGACTGGGTCACGTGAGGCCTGACAGAGTGGGACACGTGAGGCCTGACAAAGTTGGACAAGTGAGTCATGGCATAGTGGGACAGGTGAGCCCTGATAGAATGGGGCGGGTGAGCCCTGATAGAATGGGACAAGTGAGGCCTGACAGAGTGGGACACGTGAGGCCTGACAGAATGGGACAGGTGAGCCCTGATAGAATGGGACAAGTCAGGCCTGATAGAATGGGACATATGAGACCTGACGGATTGGGACATATGAGGCCTGACAGAATGGAACAGATGAAAACTGACAGAATGGGACAGGTGAGGCCTGACATAATGGGACAGGTGAGGCCTGACATAATGGGACAGGTGAGGCCTGACATAATGGGACCGATGAAAATTGACTGAATGGGACAGGAGCGGGCTGACAGAATGGAACAGGTGAGGCCTGAAATAATGGGACAGATGAAAATTGACAGAATGGGACTGGGAGGCCTGACATAATGGAACAGGTGAGGCTTGACATAATGGGACAGGTGAGACCTGGCAGAGTGGGACAGGTGAGGTGTACTGATTACAGAGGTAAAGTGTGATTATACTCCCAAGGTCAATGAAAAAATAGTCTAGTCTGCCGAAATAAATATATTCAGTAGCATAAGAGATAAATGCTGTGAAAAAAATCATACATTGCATCCCTCACTCACACACACACACACAACTCATACATACACACACATACACGCACACACATACACACAAACACACACACACACCACACACAAACACATACACAACCTCACACACGCGCGCGCGCTCACACGCACGCACACATACATATGCACTCACGCACACTCTTTCTCTCTCTCTCTCTCTCTGTCTCTGTCTCTCTCTCTCTCTCTCTCTCTCTCTCTCTCTCTCTCTCTCTCACGCGTGCTTGCGTGCGTGAGTTCCATAAGATGAAGTAATCGTAAGAGGTGAGGTGTTGTGATAACAGATGAGGTCTACCAAGCAGTCTCAATCTGACGTTCTATGATCTCCTTCAGTACGCGGACGGATTCTCGAAATCGGTGGAGAGAGAAAAGGGCAAGATATGCACATTAATACCATTATGTTTACATTTGCATAGTAATGCATGCAAGCTGGTGTCTACGGATGATTGGCGTTAACCTCAATGATACCTTCACATTGAGCTTTTGTCAGGAGACACGAGCTTGTCAAGCAGCCATGACCGAGTGACGGCATGCTGGATATGCAGCTTGAATGTCGCAATAACTAACTAGAGAGCACTCAGAGAGCCCAAACATACCCCGAGGATGTTCTGCTCGCCAGGCCTGACGCTGCAAAGTTTAGTTCATTTTAGTGGCTGAAAGCGATTTCTGAGTGCCGAACGCATAAGACGACGTCATCAATAGTAAGACGTCATCAACTTCATAATTTGCGATAAAATTTATCTTTTTGGTCGTAATTCCAAATTAAGATAACATATAACTTCCTCATTTTACGGAACTTTTTTAATTAGATGGATCCCTGACCTTCCATCAAATTTCATGAGGATCTGTATTGAACTTTTTGAGTTATTTTGCTGAATAACTAACTAATTAAGAAAACGAGGGTAATCCGCTTACCGGAGATTGTATGCAAAAATACATACCAGTCTTGTGTAACCCATACTTGTTCAAGATCAAGAAGGTTACTTTTACACTACAGCGCTCTGCTCAAGAAAGGCCCTATGCCTGCCACGACTTCAATTTAGTCACCCACTAAGCATTTGCCAGTTCACTATCTATATAAACACATGAACCAGCCTTGTACATACACTGTAGGCCACACCTTCACCTAACCGCTCTGTACCAGATCTCACCCACAGTTATCCAATCTTCATATCGCACATTAGGCATTGGTTCTTTTTCCCTATCTACAACAATACCCTCCCATTCTTTGTTAGGGACCACCCTTAAACATCTTTTCTCTGAACATTTACTGACATCTACCCTTTGCTTGTCGAGGTTGCCCACGCACAAATCATGTACTGTCCCAGGTTGCATAGACACTTTCTTTGTTCTAGGGTACACTTACACTCTCCTTTCCTCAGTCTGTCTACAACCACCCGTTCTGTGCGCCACAGAACACCGTTACATACTCGTGTATGTCTTCAACTGCCAACCCTATCCCTCACGCGCACACCCTTCCTTGTCCCAGTCAACACTTAGATGTACCCGTTCTATGTCTCAGACCACCTGCACATGCTCGTTGTTCCGAGCAGCGTAAACAACTATCTGCTAAGTCTTTGCCTGCAATTACTCTTACTTTGTCCTAGTCCGCGTGTACATTTCCCCGTTCTTTCTGTCATACTACCCATACCCGTTCCATGCTCCAGGCTACACCTACACGTACCCATTTGAGTCGCCCATCTCGGCCTGGCTGAAGACGAACCCATCTGCGGAGAAGCTGAGGCGTCTGCTGCTGGCCTCCAACGCGCCTCGAGACTGCGTGGAGTTTGCGGCCCGCGCCCTGGAGAACCACCGTCTGACGATGCTGACGCACGAGTCCGAGTGCCACGCCCTCACCCCTCGGTCCCTGGAGCTATTCCGGACTTTGGCCCCTTCCCGAAATGAGCCAGCCAGCCAGGTGGGGACCGCACAGACTACATGCCAATTACCAATAAAACGCGGAAACCCTTCGGGTGACAGGATCTCAGGCATGGTGTGAACCCACAACCTCCCAGTGAACGTACAAATGCTCTGACCGCTAAGCTGTTGAGATTCTTGACGAGATATGTCTACGTTTATAATTCTATGTGTCATCACTTTTGGACGTTTGTTTTTTACCTTTCACGCCCAGGGACTCTGGAGTCCTAAGAGTGTCCGCTGGTCTTCTTAGCATCCACAGCTCTCTTTCTAGTCGCACGAAATATCCAGAGTCACTTTAAAAAAATCCATAGAGATTGAAAATGCGAGAATTACTTTTGTCTAAGGTTTTGACCGGGCATCAACATCAGTTGTCACTGAGAATAGGCGCCATCCCAGGTTAGCAGTTTCCATGAAACCAGACATTAAAAGCACTCAGTCGCACGACAGATGTAATGTTCCTCATTCTATGATGGAGCCAGCTCGGCAGTCTTTGTTACTGTGTTCGACTGCGCGGCCAAGTCGGCCGTTTGGCGACTGGTATTAGGGAAGCCAAGCACGTAGGGGATTTTCCCTCCCTACAGTGCGCCTCCAGGGTAACAGACGGCCGGAGCCGCTCGGTGTCCTTCTTCTGCTGTATCCCCTGATGCTAGGCACTCGGACCTGCTCCACTCACTACGAAAGTGATCAGACAGACTGGAAGGCACGCAGGCAGGCAGACACAGGCACAGACAGGTAGGTGGGTGGGCAAGCAGGCAGGCAAGCAAGCACATACGCACACATGCAGGCAGGCAGTTTAGTATACTGCCAACTAGGCAGCCACACTGTCAGGGAGTTTTGGATGGAGGAGCAGACACACACACACAAACACAAACTCTTATTTTGATGCCCTCCTTACAGCCCTGCCTGCTGGAGCTGGTGGCTTCCCAGGCCCGACTCGGCCCCGTCAAAATGGCAGATCTGCTGTTCAGCAACGCCCAGAGGTTCTTCCAAATAGAGTCTCTGCCCCCAGCTCCGGATCACACCATCACTTACATAAACTCGGACCAACTCCAGGACATCGGCATCGACCAAGCCTTCGTCCTCGAGGTAAGAATATCTATAATGGTAAAGGTGCTTTTTTATATTGTGACTTTTGACCCACTGATGGTGTTCAAACCGCGCACTCTAACTCCCTGGTCCTCGGACCACTCTTTTTATCACTGCAGCGCCATCTCAACTCCCTGTAGAGCATGCAACCTGGGGGCGAATGAACGCGCCAAAGTTAGCTTTCACCATTTTCCATCTCACCCTCACAGGTACCCGTTTTACTCCTGGGTGGGTAGAAGCAATGCGAGTAGAACCACCTACCTGAAAGATGCCACTCTAGGATCCGCTTAGCTTAGAACGCCGCACCCACTAGCATTAAGTGACTGCAGATTGAGCGCACTGACCGCTCGGTCACAGAGCATTGAGCCTTTCCGTCACTCTTACAACTCGACCGTTGTTGACTGATACCCGCATGCCCATTGACAGAATGGGTCCTTCGATGAACTTATGCTTGCAGTATACAGCTTATTTCATTGGTGCTACGAACTGTTTTGAACAGTTCCAGAAAAATACTCGCGTAACCCAGATATCGGGGTATGGTGCGGTCGCATAAGTCCTTGGGTTGCTTTATGCAGACTGTATTTTACACACGAGTTCGTTTGTATCGCTTCCTATTATCACAGTAAAGTTGTGCAGTGTTGTCATTATTCGTATCCATTGTTTCACGTGGAAACTGATACAAGTCTGTCGTTCCGTCATCCCCTTGTCTTGCATGGGCTGATTGTGCTTTCAAAGGAATTCAATGCATACTATGTTTGCGCTCAACCTCTTTCATTCATCCGACGGGTGTTTCCTTTCTTGAACATACATTCGTTTCATATTCTTGTGTTTATTTCTTCATCCTTGCGCTTTTTCACTTTTTGTACATTTTCTTTTAACAAGGAAGGGCACGTTTGTTTATGCGCATATGTGAATGTGTGTGCGCGCGTGTATGTGTGTGTGTGTGTGTGTATATGTGTGTGTGTGTGTGTGTGTGAAAGTGCTATGTGTGTGTGTGCGTGTGTGTGTGTGTGTGTGTGTTGTGTGTTTATGTGTGTATGTGTTTGTGTGTGTGTGTGTGTTTGTGTATGTGTGTTTGTGTGTGCGTGTGTGTGTGTGTGTGTGAGTGTGGGTGTGGGTGTGTAAGAGTGTGTGTATGTGGTGTATGTGTGTGTTTGTGTATGAGTGTGTGTGTGTGTATGTGTGTGTGTGTGCTTGTGTGTGTGTCTGTGTGTGTATGTATTTGTGTGTATGTGAGTGTGTGTGTGCTTGCATGCATGCGTGTGTGCGTGCGTGCGTGTGTGAAATAATGAAACAATGCACAACAATAACAGTAACCACCCAAGGAATTCCTTTTAGAAGACTCATGAGAAATAGCGAAAAAATTAAAGTAAAGCCTGATTTTGCGGAATACCTGTTCACCAGCCTCTGCAATGACAAATTGAAACTCCTTGCATCGCTAGGAAACGCTGGATACTGGAGAAGAGCTCGAGAAAAAAGAGGGACTGGCTGGGGAAAACTTTGATATCGTTGAGGACGGATCCGAAGTGTTAATAATGATGGAGAACCCCTTTGGAGACGATGTGGCGATTATTCACTGCATCAGCAACGAAGTCTTCACACAGATGCAAGAGAGAGACGCTGCCAAACAGACAACCAACTGGGTGGACCACGTCACTAAGGTCGAATACGACACGGCGGAGATGACAAGAAACCAGCAAGAAACCCGCACTGAAAAACAGGAAGCAACGACCACTTCCGTGCTGGGAAGAACTCGCCTTTATGGCGTGTGTGAAAAGGAGGACATGGACGCCTGGAACAACAAACAACACGACTCCCCCGTGAAGGAAGAGATTCCAGGGTCGTCTGTCTTCCACCTCTTGACCAGCCGTTTCAAGGTTGAAGAGGTAGACACTGAAGAAGCCCCACCCACAGTTTCCCAACAAGAGTTGACGACCTATGGCAATGGAGGCGCGGCTCAGAGTCTGGATAACAACGTGGATGAGCTCTTAGAGGATCTGAAAGAGGTGGTCCTCGGACCCAGAACCGACTCAACCTTCCACACGAGGGACGGCGCCACTATCTACACGGACATCGTCAGGGTTCCCCCTCCCTCCGGGTCCACGGCCTCCCAGGCAACATGGCAGGATAAAGAGGACGGGTCCCTGACCAGCAACGACCACTCCGCAGCTGCTGCTACTGACATGGAGGCCGAGGAAGATGTCTGCCAGATTGGGAGACCAACATTCAACAGCAAGATGACTGTGGAGCCCCTCACTGCCGCCGACAAGCGGGCGCCAGACGACCAGACCGCCCTTGCCGAGGAAGAGAATGAGAAAGAATCCACAACCCCCGGAAGACAGAGTTCCGAGGAAAGTGTTCAGGTAGGAATGACCATTGTCCAGTTAACTAATTTTGATTGTGTAGTGTGTTGTAGAATGTGTATTAATGGATAGGAAACCATACTTTATTTCCTGCTAACGTATTTAAGCATTCAGAGTTCATTTCTCGGAGCGCTGGAAACATCAGTCTGTGTCTGCAGCACTAACACAATGCCAGGGTCGTTTGCCGTACTTGTACTATACGCCATGTTTGATGTATTTTATCAAAGCAGAATTAAAACCTTTAATGAGACGCCTTCAACTCTTAGGGTTTGGAATATTTAGTAATACTAGCTCCTGTTGTAGGACCTACACACTTAAGAGCGACGTTACTGATTGAATGCGCTTGTGGTTTCGTTTTTAATGGAAGCGCGACAAATGGCAAAGAGCTTCTGGCTTCTTTGAATTTAAAATGCGTCGTAGGATAGAATCACACCAGGGAATCAATGAGAGTAGAATTGCATCCAGCCCCTTGCAAGACGTGACACGAGAAGAGTGGCAATCTCCGTCGCTGGTTGTTGCAGGCCAACGTGAGGGACGAGGGTGCTCGGGAAGGGAAATGCGGAGAAAGGGCACCTCTGGGCAGTCAATACAGACCTTGGGCCACCGCTGAGGAGAAAGCTGCCTTTCAGGCGGGAGGCATGCTAGAGATCTCCACCGAAGGCCAAGTCGCTATGAAGACCCCGATTGAAGACGAGCAAGCAGCCTCGGAGGATTCAGATGTCGAGAGGGCTTACAGCTCTGCCCATCAGAGTCTGCACGCCTCGAACCAGGAATTGTCCGCAGAAAACGCTGACAAGACCGACGAGGAACAGCCGCTGTTGCAGGACGAAGAGACTGTGTCAGAGGAAAACTTGTTCAAGAAGGCAATGCGGCGGCATCACAGCATCAGCTCGCTGAGGACGAAAAACTCCCTCAGCCAGCCCTTTGGCGAGGTCCTGATGGAGGACGAGGAGATGAGAGAGACGACGAGGGCGTGGAGCCAGGGTCAGGTGGGTCAGGAGGAGATATCAAGCAGCAAGCAGCCCAGCAAGGCCTCGTCCCTTGCCTCCAACTACGGGTCTGCCACGGACGACCCTGGGATTTTAAAGAAACCCTCAGTGACGACCAAGGTAGTGTTCCGTTGCTGTCTCCGTCTTCTTCCCCCCACCCCCCACCCCCACATCGTGTTCCCATTCCGTACTTTTATTTTCTTTACTGCTAAGGCGAGCCAGTAGAATGTCTGTCGCTTTCGTTTCATTTCCCTTCTGGATGGACATTTTGTAGACTTCCCTTTCGTACCTGCTTCACTGTCTTTGCCCATGGAATCTTTTCTCCGCACTTGTCCAACGATTTTCTCTTCGACCCTTTGGTCCCAAAGTTCCTTAATTTATTTTTTCGTTTCCTGTTTAATTGTTGTACTAGTGCACTCCTATTATCCCAATTTTCTCCCACGTTATTGAGAATGGCAATTTAGCTACAAGTGGTATATAGGTCAAAGCAAGCCCTATCTTTTGATACCAGTTTGGTTGACCTTGCTTCAAGGTCAAGGTCACAGGAGCTCTTCAAAGTTGGATTGTATGCATATTTTGAAGTGACCTTGACCCTGAACTATGGAAGATAACTGTTTCAAACTTAATAATTATGTGGGGCACATGTTATACTTTCATCATAAGACACATTTGTTCACATATCATCAAGGTCAAGGTCACTTTGACCCTTATGAAATGTGACCAAAATGGGGTAGTGAATCACTAAAAGTGACTATATCTCATGGTAGAAAGTGCCAATAAGCACCATTGTGCTTCCTATGTCTTGAATTGACAGCTTTGTGTTGCATGACCTTGGATGACCTTGACCTTGGGTCAAGGTCACATGTATTTTGGTAGGAAAAATGTGTAAAGCATTTCTTTGTGTATGATGTCATTGGTAGGTTTAGTTGTTTGACCTTGACCTTGAAGATAACCTGAAGGTCAAGGTCATATAAAGGTCAAGGTCAAGCATGTGAGTCGTATGGGCTTTGCCCTTCTTGTTCACATTTTTGACTCACATGCGAAGCAAAAGTGAGTCTATGTACTCACCCTTTTCGTCCGTCCGGGCGTCCGGTCCGGGCGTCCGGTCTGGGCGTCCGGGCGTCCGAAAACTTTAACGTTAGATTTTTCTCGGAGACTATTAAGTCTATCAATACCCAATGTGGCATGATGGTGTATGATGACAAGGCCTCAAAAAACATACATAGTGACTTAACCTTGCTTCAAGGTCAAGGTCGCAGGGGCCATTAATGTTGCCTAAAAAACAGTCATTTTTCACATTTTCTCAATTTTCTCTGAAGTTTTTGAGATTGGATACCTGACCTATATATGGTATATAGGGCAATGTATGTCCTATCATTTGATACCAGTTTGGTTGACCTTGCTTCAAGGTCAAGGTCACAGGAGCTCTTCAAAGTTGGATTGTATACATATTTTGAAGTGACCTTGACCCTGAACTATGGAAGATAACTGTTTCAAACTTAATTATTATGTGGGGTACATGTTATACTTTTATCATGAGACACATTTGGTCACATATCATCAAGGTCAAGGTCACTTTGACCCTTATGAAATGTGACCAAAATGGGGTAGTGAACCACTAAAAGTGACCATATCTCATGGTAGAAAGTGCCAATAAGCAACATTGTGCTTCCTATGTCTTGAATTAACAGCTTTGTGTTGCATGACCTTGGATGACCTTGACCTTGGGTCAAGGTCAGATGTATTTTGGTAGGAAAAATGTGTAAAGCAGCTCTTAGTGTATGATGTCATTGGTAGGTTTAGTCAAGCATGTGAGTCGTATGGGCTTTGCCCTTCTTGTCTCAATTTTCTCTGATGTTTTTGAGATTGGATACCTGACCTATATATGGTATATAGGGCAAAGCAATCCCTATCTTTTGATACCAGTTTGATTGACCTTGCTTCAAGGTCAAGGTCACAGGAGGTCTTTAAATTTGAATTGTATACATATTTTGAAGTGACCTTGACCCTGAACTATGGAAGATAACTCTTCCAAACTTCATAAGATTGTAGTACACATGTAATACTTTCATACTAGGTCACCAGTGTCGTTCGTCTGGGCCTCTGGGCGGCCAGGCGGCTGAGTGTCCTGTCGACCGTAAAAAAACTTTAACGTTGGATTTTTCTCGGGGACTATTAAGTCTATTAACACCCAATTTGGCATGATGGTGTAGGATTACAAGGCAAACAAAAACATACATAGTGACGTGACCTTGGTTCAAGGTCAAGGTCACAGGAGCTCTTTAAAGTTGGATTGTATACATATTTTGAAGTGACCTTGACCCCGAACTATGGAAGATAACTCTTCCAAACTTCATAACATCGTAGTACACATGTCATACGTTCATACTAGACGTGTCGTCCGTCCGGACGTCCGGGCGTCTGGGCGTCCGGGCGTCCGAGCGTCCTGCCGTCCGTAAAAAACATTAACGTTGGATTTTTCTCGGAGACTATTAAGTCTATCAACACCCAATTTGGCATAAAAAAGGCGTACAAAAAACGTTCATAGTGACTTGACCTTGCTTCAAGGTCAAGGTCGCAGGGGCCGTAAATGTAGAAAAACAACACCATTTTTCACATTTGCCCAATTTTCTCTGATGTTTTTGAGATTGGATACCTGACCTATATATGGTATATAGGGCAAAGCAATCCCTATCTTTTGATACCAGTTTGGCATACCGTGCTTCAAGGTCAAGGTCACAGGAGCTCTTCAAAGTTGGATTGTATACATATTTTGAAGTGACCTTGACCCTGAACAATGGAAGATAACTCTTCCTAACTTCATAACATTGTAGTACACATGTTATACTTTCATCATGAGACACATTTGGTCACATATCATCAAGGTCAAGGTCACTTTGACCCTTATGAAATGCGACCAAAATGGGGTAGTGAACCACTAAAAGTGACCATTATCTCATGGTAGAAAGTGCTAATAAGCACCATTGTGCTTCCCATGTCTTAAATTAACAGGCTTGTGTTGCATGACCTTGGATTATCTTGACCTTGGGTCAAGGTCACATGTATTTTGGTAGGAAAAATGTGTAAAGCAGTTCTTAGTATATGATGTCATTGGTAGGTTTAGTTGTTTGACCTTGACCTTGAAGGTCACCTGAAGGTCAAGGTCATGTAAAGGTCAAGCATGTGAGTCGTATGGGTTTTGCCCTTCTTGTTCAGTTATCTTCTTTCTTTTTCCGCTTCCTCTTTCTCTTCAGCAGCAATTACCAGGCACTCGCATACTCTTTCAACATTCAGAACCCGAGATGAAGGATTTATTGTTTTTAAAGACACCTTTCGTCGGTAGTTTACTAAATCTTCTTTAAAAGTGTTTTCTCTTTCTCAAGTGTCTCTAGTTCACGACCGGACTTTAGCTTTTGATGTTCGTCTTTGTCTTCGGAACTGGATTACCGCATGCCTTTTAAACTGCACCGTTCTCTGCGAGCTATTGGTCTCCCTTGACTCCTTGTTCTCTGCACTGTGATCTTAGCCGAAAGGGGTGGACCCTGCTGTGCGCAGTCGCGTGGACTCGTACCTTCGGTCGCTGGAGCAGGACTCGGTGACAACGCCACGGTCCAAGGAGCGCGTGGCAGAGCTGCGGACCATCGGCGGGCTGCAGTACCAGGTCTGGAAGCGCATGGAGCGCTTCGAGCTGGGGGCGCAGCCCTCCCCTAGCGAGGAGAAGCTTTCCCAGGAGGACTCGCGCACCCGCGTGGCAGAGATTCAGAAGCTGAACACTGTCAGCGTTAAGGCCCGCTCCTCTCTCTTCGACAAGGGCGCCATCCAAAACTTGTCCGAGTGAGTGACCTTTGTTTTAGAGTGCCCTTCCTTCCCTCCACCCAAGGGAAACATTTACTGATGCTGATTCATTTGTTTCCACTGCCCTGGCTGATTCTGAGGGCATCTCGATAGGTCGAGCATTGAACGTTGTACGTTTCTCTTATGGATTTTTAACGACCGGAAAGATGTGAAGAATCGATGTTTTATTAGATTTCCAGGCTCAGTCAGCTCTGTTTCTCCGATACTGTTGTTGTTTTATTTCTGCGAGACTACTAATCATGTTAATCTAATCCAGACCTCGTGACTTTTTTTTCCCTGCCACTTAAACGTTTCTTCCATCTCACCATGACTAGCCCCTCACCTCCTCTGAACTCGTTGTTTATAACCCACTATAGTCTCTGTCCTCGTGTCTCATTCCTACTTACACTACTAACTGTCATCTACTGATTGGCCTAAAACCGCTTTCTAGTTTACCCACTATGTGTTACTCAAGAACCAACCATTACGTTTTCTGATAGCACCTGACAGAAGGCAAGGAAAACTTGTGTACTTAGATAGAACAATTGGACGGTTAGGTCCCACCCAACACCATCCTCATTCTCTGGTAACCATAACTTTCAGTGATGTAACAAATACTATTCACACGAAGCCATATCCCCAACGCCCTCACGGGTACCCACTTTCTCCTGTATGGAGAGAGCAGTGTAGATATACGTATCAGAACCTTGCCAAAGAATGCATACAACACTAAATGCAGCGTCTGTTGGCCGAAACGCGACTTCAAGGACAGCGCTTTGACTTGTGCTGTCCTGATGAATGAATGAATGAATGAATGAATGAATGAATGAATGAATGAATGAACTTCATTTCCTCCAGCCCACAGCAGTCACTGAGTTAAGTGTTGTCTCTTTTTTGTTTGTGTTATTGTTCAGAAGAAGGGTCTGTACTCGAAACGTTGATCTTGTTTTGTTGTGTACATTGTTAGAATAAAGCCTGGAATAGTAACATTGGTCGCTTTCTGAGTGAATGAAATGTTACAGCCTATCAGTCTTTGTTGGCTATGTAAGACCATTGACGACAAGTGCGCCAGTGCTGGTCAGAGTAAGAACAACTGACGTCTCGATTTCCTCGGTCATCCGCCTTTTACGAACCACATGGGGAGGCGCGTTGAGTCTTTTTCGTTCCTCAGCCCACAGGGGATCAGTACTGTCCTAAAACTTCATGTCTCGTTCTTCTGTCTCCCTGTCCCCAGAATGTCCTTCCCCAAAGCTCCCTGCCCTTCCGCCTCCAGCACGGCGCCAGGAGAGGAGAGCTCACGCTCGGACGGCGGCGGTCAGGGCGAGGTGGACACTCCATCTTGCACAGCTGCCCAGGTTCTGCAGCAGCTGACCCAGCTGGCGGTACAGAGAGAGAGCGGCTCCCTCCCTCGCCAGGCCTCGCCCCCCTCTCTCACGTCCGGGGCCTCGGAGCCTGACTACCACAAGAACCGAGAACACCTGGGCAAACTCCTTTGTAAGTGGGACACTTATGAAGTGGGGAAGAACCGCGAACACCTGGGCAAACTCCTTTGTAAGTGGGACACTTATGAAGTGGGGGAAATGGAATGAAGGGAGAGAGGGAGAGAGAAAGTAAGGCAAAGCAAAACAGAGCAAAGTAAAGTGAAGTGAGGTAAAGAAAAGTAAGGTAAGGCAAGGTAATGTAAGGAACGTAAGGTACGGTATGGTAAAGTAAGGTAAAGTAATGTAAAGTAAAGTAAAGTAAGGTAAAGTAAGGTAAAGTAAAGTAAGGTAAAGTAAAGTAAAGTAAGGTAAAGTAAGGTAAAGTAAAGTAAGGTAAAGTAAAGTAAAGTAAGGTAAAGTAAAGTAAGGTAAAGTAAAGTAAAGTAAAGTAAGGTAAAGTAAAGTAAGGTAAAGTAAAGTAAGGTTAAGTAAAGAAAGGTTAAGTAAAGTAAAGTAAGGTAAAGTAAAGTAAAGTAAAGTAAAGTAAAGTAAGTAAGGTAAAGTAAAGTAAGGTAAGGTAAGGTAAGTAAGGTAAAGTAAAGTAAGTAAGGTAAAGTAAGTAAGGTAAAGTAAAGTAAGGTAAAGTAAGTAAAGTAAAGTAATGTAAAGTAAAGTAATGTAAAGTAAAGTAAAGTAAGGTAAAGTAAAGTAAAGTAATGTAAAGTTAGGTAAAGTAAAGTAATGTAAAGTAAAGTAAAGTAAGGTAAAGTAAAGTAAAGTAAAGTAATGTAAAGTAAAGTAAAGTAAAGTAAGGTAAAGTAAGGTAAAGTAAAGTAAAGTACGGTAAAGTAAAGTAAGGTAAAGTAAAGTAAAGTAAGGTAAAGTAAAGTAAAGTAAGGTAAAGTAAAGTAAAGTAAGGTAAAGTAAAGTAAAGTAAAGTAAGGTAAAGTAAAGTAAGGTAAAGTAAGGTAAAGTAAAGTAAAGTAAGGTAAAGTAAAGTAAAGTAAAGTAAGGTAAAGTAAAGTAAGGTAAAGTAAAGTAAGGTAAAGTAAAGTAAAGTAAAGTAAGGTAAAGTAAAGTAAGGTAAGGTAAGGTAAAGTAAAGTAAAGTAAGGTAAAGTAAAGTAAGGTAAAGTAAAGTAAGGTAAAGTAAAGTAAAGTAAAGTAAAGTAAAGTAAAGTAAAGTAAAGTAAAGTAAAGTAAAGTAAAGTAAGGTACAGTAAAGTAAGGTTAAGTAAAGTAAAATAAGGTAAAGGTAAAGGTAAAGGTAATAGTAAAGGTAATGGTAAACGTAAATGTAATGTAAAGGTAAAGGTAAAGTAAACGCAAAGGTAAAGGTAAAGTAAACGTAAAGGCAAAGTAAACGTAAACGTACAGTATTAAAATAAAACTTTTAGATACAGTTACAGCACAGGACAGTACAGCACATACTAGTACAGTACAGTACACACTAGTACAGTACAATACAGTACAGTACATACTAGTACAGTACATACTAGTACAGTACAGTACCTACTAGCACAGTACATACTAGTACAGTACAGTACATACTAGTACAGTACAGTACATACTAATACAGTACATATTACTACAGTACATACTAGTATAGCACAGTACATACTAGTACAGCACAGTACATACTAGTACAGTACAGTACCTACTAGTACAGTACATACTAGTACAGTTCATACTAGTACAGTACAGTATATACTAGTACAGTACATACTAGTACAGTACATACTAGTACAGTTCATACTAGTACAGTACAGTATATACTAGTACAATACATACTAGTACAGTATAATAAGTTTGTTTAATGGTCTGATTATTGAGTTTGAGCTCAGTACATGCCAAATGTCTGGTTTGGGTCGGTGCACGATACATACGCTAATTTCAGATGTGTTTTCTTTGCTTATATTATTCGTATTATAATATACTTTTTGCACTGAATAGATTTCACCACATCAGAGTAAGATATTGATGCTGGAGTGTTGCCCCAACATTTTCTTCCTTTTTTATCCCTCTCATTTGTATAATTCTTCCTATAAAATGAAATCAAACGTTTTACAGCATAGGAGCCTTTGTAGGCTATGTAAAGCAATTGACTACAAATTCACTACAGCTGACGAGAGCGGCAGCCTCGATTTCCCTACTTATTTACTCACCCAATACAAATCGCATGGACAATCGCTGTGCATCTATTTTACACCGACCCAGAGGGGGTACAAATGGAAGGAAGAGAGGGGTGATGGTGGGGGTGGGGGTGGGGGTGGGGGTGGGGGTGGGGGTGATGGAAACGATGGGAAGGAAGGACGGAAATGAAGTGTGATGCGTACATGGGTAAATTAAGATGGATAGATGAACGAATGAAAATGGGCATAAGCGAAGATCTAAGCGCAGTGACTGCCTGAAAGGTATACCTCTATATGAATGCACCACAGAGTCATACCCTCTTGGGGTGTATTTCCTTGTGATAGGGTTTGACGTGTGAATGAAATGGGTTGCAGGATGAGAGGGGTCGATGGGCGGACAAATGTGCATACGCACGGACTCACAGACGAACGGATGGACTCCAAAGCTAGAAAAAGAATACAACGTGATTACTCAACTAAAGAGCAAAACTTGAGATGCACAATGAAAAACGTTGAGCCCGGTATTCAACACATTTGTACCAAAATATTTCTCTTCTTCAAAAGTTTGCTTCAAATGGAAATTGCCACGTGGATTCCCAGGGGGGAAAATCATCCCCAAACATACAAATTCATTGATGACACATCACTCAAACATACAAATTCATTGATGACACATCACTCAAACATACAAATTCATTGATGACACATCACTCAAACATACAAATTCATTGATGACACATCACTCAAACATACAAATTCATTGATGACACATCACTCAAACATACAAATTCATTGATGACACATCACTCAAACATACAAATTCATTGATGACACATCACTCAAACATAATAATTCATTGATGACACATCACTCAAACATACAAATTCATTGATGACACATCACTCAAACATACAAATTCATTGATGACACATCACTCAAACATACAAATTCGTTGATGACACATCACTCAAACATACAAATTCATTGATGACACATCACTCAAACATACAAATTCATTGATGACACATCACTCAAACATACAAATTCATTGATGACACATCACTCAAACATACAAATTCATTGATGACACATCACTCAAACATACAAATTCATTGATAACACATCACTCAAACAGCACATAACTGTAACGACCACGAGCACTAAACTTTCGCCTCAGAAAGGAATTACTACTCACTGCGTATTTGGCAACTGACCCGCGCGAATGATGAACAGGAGAATAAAATAAAACAAGTACGTGAAAAAAAGATTCAAGTTGATAATGAAGATGATAGAGAGATGACAGAGAGGTGCCAAAAAAATCCAGGAGTCGGGGAAACGCAGGCACGCACACACACACGCACACACACACGCACACACACACACACACACACGCACGCACACACACGCACACACATGCACAGACGCACACACGCACACACACGCACACACTAACACTCACACACATACACACATCTACACCTCACACACGCACACACTAAAACACACACACACACACACACACACACACACACACACACATCTACACCTCTCTCACACACACACACACATCTACGCCACACACGCACACACACATATACATACACACACACACACACACACACACACACACACACACACACACACACATCTACACACAATCTACACACACACACACACATATATATATACTCTCTCTCTCTCTTTCTCTCTCTCTCTCTCTCTCTCTCTCTCTCTCTCTCTCTCTTTTACACACACAAAACTCACACAAGCAAATACACTCACGCACTAATCACAAGTGACAGAGCGACGTCGCGTTTTCCAGAACACAGCTCATTGAATCGTTTTGCCTACGAGCGGACTGACCACACCAGTTGACTGAAGAAACCTGAGTCGGTGTCAAGATTGGGCAAACAAACAACCAGTGCCTGGTTTTGGAGACAATTTTATTGCAAGAACTGACTGACTGTGACAAGAACTGACTGACTGTGACGAGAACTGACTGACTGTGACTAAAACTGACTGACTGTGACAAGAACTGACTGACTGTGACACGAACTGACTGACTGTGACAAGAACTGACTGACTATGACAAGAATTGGCTGATTGTGACAAGAACTGACTGATTGTGACAAGAACTGAATGAATGTGACAAGAGCTGACTGACTGTGACAAGAACTGACTGACTGTGCCAAGAACTGACTGACTGTGACAAGAACTGACTGATTGTGACAAGAACTGACTGACTATGACAAGAACTGACTGATTGTGACAAGAACTAACTGATTGTGACAAGAACTGACTGACTGACAAGAACTGACTGACTGTGACAAGAACTGACTGATTGTGACAAGAACTGACTGACAGATTAGACGTTGCGTCTGATTACTACGATTTGAGTGTTTTTGACTAGCGTTCGATTGTTTGGGAAACGCTCCTATGTTTTGTTAGTACACGCCACTGCTCCTGTACCCGCAGGCTGTGTGAGAGAGAGGGAGACTAGTTGCTCAGCCTACCATGCTAGTCTTGGCGACATGGACCCTGATCTCCACCTGACGCCTCCAAGATCCAAGATGGCCGCCAGAGGGGCAAGGGAGACAATCTACATCCCAGAGGAAGCAGTGTCCCCTCGCGCCAAGTCCAGTCCACCGCCGATGGCCTGCAAATCCAAGGTGAAAGGGGAACATCTTGGTGTAGTCGTGTCTGCAAACAGGAGGGAATTGTTTCGAACCGGGTCTAAACCTCCAGATGGTGTGGATGTAATGTATTGTCGACAAGATCCCACGAGAAGTTATGGAGCGATTTCCAAGTGAAGATAGTTTCTCGAATCAAATAAATCCCAGTAGGTAATTTTCACAACAAGAACAGCAACAACCACCACGACAACAACAACACTTGCTGCTACTACTACTACTACTACTACTACTACTACTACTACTACTACTACTACTACTACTACTACCACTACTATTACTACTACTAGCGGGTACCCGTGCTACGCACGGGGAGAGAGACAGAGACAGAAGAGAGAGAGAGAAGAGTGTTTAAAAAAAATCAAACATCACAATCTGTGGTTGCAAAGCACGGCAAGTTTAATCTCCCTCTTCCCCACCCCATCCCCTCCCACCATCTCCCTCTTCCCCACTCCGTCCCCTCCCACCATCTCCCTCCCCCCCCCCCAAACCCCTCCCACCATTTCCCTCTCCCCCCCCTCCCCTCCCACCATCTCCCTCCCCCCCCCCCCAATCCCCTCCCACCATCTCCCTCTCCCCCACCCCATCCCCTCCCACCATCTCTTTCTCCCCCACCCCGTCCTCTCCCACTATCTCCCTCTCCCCCCCCCCCCCATCCCTTCCCACCATCTCTTTCTCCCACACATCGTCCCCTCCCACCATCTCCCTCTTCCCCATCCCATTCCCTCCCACCATCTCCCTCTTCCCCACCCACCCCCTCGCACCATCTCCCTCTCCCCCACCCCATCCCCTCCCACCATCTCCCTCTCCCCCACCCCACCCACCATCTTCCTCTTCCACACCCCATGCCCTCCCACCTTCTCCCTCTCCCCCACCCCCATTCCCTCCCACCATTTCCCTCTTCCCCACCCCATCCTCTCCCACCATCTCCCTCTCCTCCACCCCACCACCTCCCACCATCTGCCTCTCCCCCACCCCATGCCTTCCCAACATCTCCCTCTCCCCAACCTCCTCCCACCATCTCCCTCATCCCCAAACCACCACTTCCACCATCTCCCTCTTCCCACCTCACCCCCTCCCACCATCTCCCTCTCCCCCACCCCATCCCCTCCCACTATCTCCCTCTTCCCCACCCCATCCCCTCCCACCATCTCCCTCTCCCCCACCCCCATCCCCTCCCACCATCTCCCTCTCCCCTACCCCTACCCCCTCCCACCATCTTCCTCTCCCCCCCCCATCCCTTCCCACCATCTCCCTCTCCCCCCCCCCCCCCATCCCCTCCCACCATCTCTTTCTCCCCCACCCCCCACCCCTCATACCATCTCCCTTTTCCCCACCCCGTCCCCTCCCACCATCTCCCTCTTCCCCACCCCATACCCCCCCACCATCTCCCTCTCCCCCACCCCACCCCCTCCCACCATCTTCCTTCCTCTCCCCAACCTCCTCCCACCATCTCCCTCTCCCCCAAGCACCACTCCACCATCTCCCTCTCCCCCAAGCACCACTTCCACCATCTCCCTCTCCCCCACCCCACCCCCTCTCACCATCTCCCTCTCCCCCACCCCATCCCCTCCCACCATCTCCCTCTCCTCCACCTAACCCTCCCACCATCTCCCTCTCCCCCTTGCCCCACCCCCTCCCACTATCACCCTCTCCCCTACCCACTCCCACCATCTCCCTCTCCCCCACCCCATTCCCTCCCACTATCTCCCTCTCCCCCACCTACCCATGCGATCATAGGACGAAGGCCGACTGAAACTTGCGAGGACTTGAGGGAGAAGAAAATTACGAAATTGCGTCACGTCATTCTTTGATTCGACGTCACACATGCCACAGCTTCCCTTTCAGAGTTCCGTCCCTTGCCACCTGAAACTTGCGACGCCCTAAAACGTCACTTCAAAGTCAAATTTGCTCACGAAAAATACCCTACGACCCCTTCCCGACCATCCTCTAGACTGATGCCAAAAAGCAAAGCGATCGGCGAAACGGTCTCGGAGGAGATGTTGCACAAAGTTTTACCCTTTGCGTATTAATATATAGATGACTACTAGTACTACTACTGCTGCTGCTGCTACTGCTGCTGCTGCTGCTGCTACAATTACTACTACTACTACTACTACTACTACTACTACTACTACTACTACTACAATTACTACTAGTACCACAAGAATTATTCCCGATTAAACGATGACGCAACATTTTTTACCCGGCAAACCTATCCCTTAATGCTTTGTCGGTGACAAGGACATCGAGATGTGAAATTTTGCCCTATCGCCATTATGCTTTTTCGTGTTTGAAGGCTCTGCACAGCCTTTGCTGGCTGTTGGGTAGTGGGACTCGATTTTTAAGATTTTATTCACTAGTTCGGGGAATTGTACTATGCTCCACTGTCGCGGATTATTTTTGACTCACATGCGAAGCAAAAGTGAGTATATGTACTCATCCGTTTCGTCCGTCCGGGCGTCCGGGCGTCCGGGCGTCCGGGCGTCCGTTTAAAACTTTAACGTTGGATTTTTCTCGGAGACTATTACGTCTATCAACACCCAATTTGGCATGATGGTGTATGATGACAAGGCATCAAAAACCATACATAGTGACTTGACCTTGCTTCAAGGTCAAGGTCGCAGGGGCCATAAATGTTGTCTAAAAAACAGCCATTTTTCACATTTTCTCAATTTTCTCTAAAGTTTTTGAGATTGGATACCTGACCTATATATGGTATATATGATACCAGTTTGGTTGACCTTGCTTCAAGGTCAAGGTCACAGGAGCTCTTCAAAGTTGGATTGTAGACATTTTGAAGTGACCTTGACCCTGAACTATGGAAGATAACTGTTTCAAACTTAATAATTTTGTGGGGCACATGTTATACTTTCATCATGAGACACATTTGGTCACATATCATCAAGGTCAAGGTCACTTTGACCCTTATGAAATGTGACCAAAATGGGGTAGTGAACCACTAAAAGTGACCATATCTCATGGTAGAAAGTGTCAAAAAGCACCATTGTGCTTCCTATGTCGTGAATTGACAGCTTTGTGTTGCATGACCTTGGAATACCTTGACCTTGGGTCAAGGCCACATGTATTTTAGTAGGAAAAATGTGTAAAGCATTTCTTAGTGTATGATGTCATTGCCAGGTGTAGTTGTTTGACCTTGACCTTGAGGGTCACCTGAATGTCAAGGTCAAGTAAAGGTCAAGGTCAAGCATGTGAGTCGTATGGGCTTTGCCCTTCTTGTTAATATCATGGCGGAAGTGTTTCTTAACGTTATGGCCTTATATAGCCTACAATGCTGATAGGTCCTTAAACTCCATCCATCCATCCATCCATCCCCGGCAAACACTAATGTAGTAGACTGCATTTGTGTTCAGTTGTAATTTTTCAAAATCTTTCAATTCGTGCATATGAAACTTTTCACACTGCTGCTATTGTTTCGGGCCCGTCGGAAATTATTTTGGGGTTAAAATCGGCATGGCATCGAATGACGCGTTAATTACCCAGAGACAGAATGTAACCTGTTGTCTTTTGATGGCCATTATCTGTCTGGCGATCATACGGGATGTAGCGTGCACACTCACAGAGCCAAGCCAGAAGCCATGCAGGAGGAAGAGGAACTCTTTATTTCTGCACATGCGCGCATTATCTTCAAATCAAAGGCCGCAACTCCAATAACGCAAACACCGTACGATAACTGATCTCACAACAATAACCCAGCACGATAATAAAAATACCAAAACAACCACCTATACCGGTACAACAACCATTGAGTCTTCTCCGCTGTGCAGATGGCAGGCAATAGTATGGTACGCTTATTAAATCTACTTTTAAAAATGAGTTTCAGATATTTGTATTTGTCTTGTAACATCGCACGTACATATCCATATTCGGTTTGAGTAACAAATTCCAGATATTTGTAACATTAATAATAATAATAATAATAATATAGTTTATTCATACGCACATACCTTTCCTTGACAGGCAAGCTCATGGCGTTTACAATTTAAAGAATCAACACTCATACAACCGCTAAACACTACATTCCTACAAAAACTCACACTTTATGCATATAAACAAAAAGTAAAAACTAAGATCCAATAGAACAAACTATACAATATGCATAGTACTTGTAGGCTAGGTCAAGTAAGGTGAAGCAGCTTAGCGGGAAAGGCGGATCGGAAGAGGTGGGTCTTTAGAGCACAAATGCATTTACATGGGCACATTTGTGTGTGTGTGTGTGTGTGTGTGTGTGTGTGTGTGTGTGTGTGTGTGTGTGTGTGTGTGTGTAAGTGTCCTTGTATATGGATATTTTATAAATAAATATACAATGTATAATTTACTTCATTTCATGCTCTCATTTTTTCCAACGAATGTTGAGATTTAATACAGTTAGATAAAGCTGATAAGCCTTAAAATGATATTCATTTATTTATTCATTCATCATTCTTTCATTCATCCATCCATCCATCCATCCATCCATCCATCCATCCATCCATCCATCCATCCATCCATCCATCCATCCATCCATCCATCCATCCATCCATCCATCCATCCATCCATCCATCCATCCATCCATCCATCCATTCATTCATTCATTCATTCATTCATTCATTCATTCATTCATTTATTCATTCATGTATCCATTCATTCATTCGAAGTCTCTCTCTGAACAGGAGCACCTCAAGACTCTTCGCCCCAGCGAGAGCAGCCCAGAGCGCAGTAGGTACATAGGGCAGGCCAGCTCCAGCCGCGCCCTGCGCAGGTCCACGCCTGACAACAGAGCGCCAAGTCCGCCACACGCCCTCAGGCCCAGCAGAGAAGGTGGTGTTATACCTGTCCTGTGCTGCGTATGTTGTGGCATGTTGTGGTGTGATCTGTTGTGCTGTGTTGTGTTGTATTGTATTGCATTGTGTTGAGTTGTGTTGTGTCGTGTTGTGCGGCGTAGTGTTAGATTGTGGTCTGTTGTTTTGAGTTGTGCTATGTTGGGTTGGGCTGTATTGTATTGTATTGTGTTGTGTTGTATTGTATTGCGTGGCGAAGTGTTAGATTGTGATATGTTGTGTTTTATTGTGTTGTGTTGTGTTAGACCATGCAGTGTTGTGTTGTGTTAGGCTGTGCTGTATTGTGTTGTGTGGCATCGTGTTAGATTGTGGTCTGTTGCGTTATGTTGTATTGTGCAGTGTTGTGTTCGGCCGTGTAATGCTGTGTTGTGTTGTATTTTGTTATTTTGTGTTAGGACGTACTGTGTTGTGTTGTGTGGCGTAGTGTTAAAATATGGTCTTTTCTTTAGCATTGTGTTGTGTTGTTTTGTGTGGTGTGGTGTTAAGCCGTGTTGTGTGTTAAACCGTGTTGTGATGTTTTCTGTTCGAGTCATGGCATGACGTGTCGTGTTATGTTGTATTGTGTTGTGTTGTGTTGTGTCGTGTCGTGTCGTATCGAATGACTAGTATGTATCATATCATGTCATGTCACGTTGTGTTATGTTGTGTTGTATGTATTGCGTGATGTCGAGTCATAGCATGACGTGTTGTGTTGTGTTGTATTGTGTTGTCTTGTTGTGTCCTGTCGTGTTGAATGAATACTATCATATGTGTCATGTCATGTTGCGTTGTGTTGTCTTGTGTTGTATCGCACTGTTTTGTCTGTCCGAGATAACGGTACTTCAACTCTGTTACAGGCTTCAGGTTCAGCAGAGGTGGTGTGATGCAGTGTTGGCTGTGTTGTGGTGTTTTGTGTTAGGTAGTGCAGTGTCGCATTGCGCCTTGTGTTGTGTTATGTTGAGTTGTGTGTTGTGTAATGTCGTGTTATGTTTATTTGTGCTATGTTGTATCATTTTTTATGGTGTATTGCTGTGTTGTGTGATGGGTGTTGTGTTGTTCCCCCGGGGTTTGGTAGTACGAATAGGTTGACTGCGTCTCCTTACGTTCTTTATAGGAAGCGAATGACCAGGGAAGTCAAAACGACTTGGTCTTACTCTAACCAGCTCTAGTGATTTTCGTGATCAATGTCCTTGCATAGCCTACAAAGGCTGATAAGCCGTAAAATTTCAGTCATTCACTCGTTTGTGTATTCATTCATTCATTCATTCATTCATCAATTCATTCATTCATTCATTCATTTATTAGCACGTTCATTCCATACTCAAACAACATTCATCTCTTTTTCCCCGTCTGAGCTAAATCTGTGTTTCCACAGAGACCAACCTGCCCGCTGTCCCACGGCTGGTGGTGAAGTATATCAGCGGACAGAACTTGCTGGTACCCCGCCGCCCTTCCCGAGAACGTGCCGTGAACGTGGTCATGCCTCCCCACCTTGCCCTTCAGCATGGACCTTCGACAACACGCCTCAAGCCCGATCCGTCTTCTGCAGAAAATGATTCAGAAGCAGCAAGTGAAGATCAGGGGCATATCCAGCGACAGCCCCTACCGACTTCGCTTGACCTTTGCAACATTCCGGACAAATACCTGGCAGTCATCAAAGTGACGAAGAAGCGGTCGAATGATTTAGCAGAAGCCAGTTCAACTAATCCCGACCCCTTCAACATTCCAGACAAAAACCTTGCTATTATCAATGTGACGAAGAAGCGGTCGAATGATTTAGCAGAAGCCAGTTCAACTAATCGCGACCCCTTCAACATTCCAGACAAAAACCTTGCTATTATCAATGTGACGAAGAAGCGGTCGAATGATTTAGCAGAAGCCAGTTCAACTAATCGCGACCCTTTCAACATTCCAGACAAAAACCTTGCTATTATCAATGTGACGAAGAAGCGGTCGAATGATTTAGCAGAAGCCAGTTCAACTAATCCCGACCCCTTCAACATTCCAGACAAAAACCTTGCTATTATCAATGTGACGAAGGAGGCAGTGAATGATTCAGCTGAAACCTCATCGATGTCCGACCCGTTCCGCATTCTGGACGAAAACCTGGCCTTGATAAAGTTAGTGGGGAAGGCATTTACAGAATCAGCGGGGATCTCGGAATCGCCATCAACGATGGCGGGCAAAAATATCGACCAAAAGCGTTCCTCGGATGCACAGGCTGCGCAACTCTTTGGTCCTGAGGAAGCCAAGGAGACAGAGGAAGACCCCGTTGGACGGAGGTTCTCCCAAGGCGCGAACGAGGCTTCGAAAGCTGGTTTGGCGGTAACTGAGGACGAGGACGTCCTGGACCGCGCCATGCCTGAACTGGCAACCAAGGTGGCTCTACTGGAGAGCGTCATCCAAGAAATCGAGAGCCGATCTCCCCCAGGTAGAACCTCCACCAGGGGACAGGGACAGGGGTCTGATGCAACGACGGATATAGATGCAGGAGGCCAATGCCGACCAGCAACCAGTGGCAGGACTGACAGAGTGCCTGAAACCAAGTCCAAGATCCTCAACAGAGCCCTGGCCGCCATTCGGGCCTGCACCCATTTAAGCAGTGCCACCGGTCGCACCGTGGAGGTAAGAACAAGTTTAAGTGCTCATCGATGTTTTGTAGGCATTGTAAGGGGATTCTATTCGTGCACGTCAGATTACCTGGGTAGGTTACTTTTTCAAGAGATGAAGATTTGCCTTATAATCGTCTCGCACATTTCTTTTCCCAAAGGCAGCTTTCATGAAATGTTTTTAACGAAGAAAATAGATCATGAGTGTACATGATAAATGTGTGCATTTTTGACTCACATGCGAAGCAAAAGTGAGTATATGTACTCACCCTTTTCGTCCGACCGGGTGTCCGTAACAAACTTTTACGTTGGATTTTTCTCGGAGACTATAAAGTGTATCAATACCCAATTTGGCATGATGGTGTATGATAAGGCGTCAAAAAACATGCATAGTGACTTGACCTTGCTTCAAGGTCAAGGTCGCAGGAGCCGTAAATGTTGTCTAAAAAACAGCCATTTTTCACATTTTCCCAATTTTCTCTGTTTTTGAGATTAGATACCTGACCTATATATGGTATACAGGGCAAAGTAATCCCTATCTTTTGATACCAGCTTGATTGACCTTGCTTCAAGGTCAAGGTCACAGGAGCTCTTTAAAGTTGGATTGTATTCATAACATTGTAGTACACATGTTATACTTTCATACTAGGTCACCCGTGACGTCCTTTCGGGCGTCCGGGGGTCCACCCGGGCGTTCGTCCGGGCGTCCGGGCGTCCGGGCGTCCTGTAATCTGTAAACAACTTTAACTTTGGATTTTTCTCGGAGAATATTAAGTCTATCAACACCCAATTTGGCATGATGGTGTAGGATGACAAGGCCTCAAAAACATACATAGTGACTTGACCTTGCTTCAAGGTCAAGGTCACAGGGGCCGTAAATGTTGTCTAAAAAACAGCCATTTTTCACATTTTCCCAATTTTCTCTGAAGTTTTTGAGATTGGATACCTGACCTATATATGGTATATAGGGCAAATTAATACCTATCCTTTAATATCAGTTTGATTGACCTTGCTTTAAGGTCAAGGTCACAGGAGCTCTTTAAAGTTGGATTGTATACATATTTTGAAGTGACCTTGACCCTGAGCTATGGAAGATAACTCTTCCAAACTTCACAACATTGTAGTACACATGTTATACATTCATACTAGGTCACCCGTGTCGTCCGTCCGGGTGTTCGGGCGTCCGGGCGTCCGGGCGTCCGGGCGTCCGGGCGTCCGTTTAAAACTTTAACGTTGGATTTTTCTCGGAGACTATTAAGTCTATCAGCACCCAATTTGGCATGATGGTGTATGATGACAAGGCGTACAAAAACAAACATGGTGACTTGACCTTGCTTCAAGGTCAAGGTCACAGGGGCCGTAAATGTTGTCTAAAAACAGCCATTTTTCACATTTTCCCAATTGCTCTGAAGTTTTTGAGATTGGATACCTCACCTATATATGGCATATAGGGCAAAGTAATCCCTATCTTTTAATACCAGTTTGATTCACCTTGCTTTAAGGTCAAGGTCACAGGAGCTCTTCAAAGTTGGATTGTATACATATTTTGAAGTGACCTTGACCCTGAACTATGGAAGATAACTGTTTCAAACTTAGTAATTATGTGAGGCACATGTTATACTTTCATCATGAGACACATTTGATCACATATCATCAAGGTCAAGGTCACTTTGACCCTTATGAAATGTGACCAAAATGGGGTAGTGAACCACTAAAGGTGACTATATCTCATGGTAGAAAGTGCCAATAAGCACCATTGTGCTTCCTATGTCTTGAATTAACAGCTTTGTGTTGCATGACCTTGGATGACCTTGGATGACCTTGACCTTGGTTCACATGTATTTTAGTAGGAAAAATGTGTAAAGCATTTCTTTGTGTATGATGTCATTGGTAGGTTTAGTTGTTTGACCTTGACCTTGAAGGTCACCTGAAGGGCAAGGTCACGTAAAGGTCAAGGTCAAGCATGTGAGTCGTATGGGCTTTGCCCTTCTTGTTTAACGTCTAAGCTCCTCGGTAGTCAACATTACCCATCATAACTGTGCAGTATTCATTTTCCATAATCTTTTTATTGCTCTGTAGTTTAGCTTGTGGATTTCTTGTTGTTAATTCGAATCGTTGACGATATTTTAGTTCATATGAACATCTTCCAATCTGTACTGTCTGACATGCTTGTGAGGGTCATGATGATCAAAGGAGTCGACAAAAGTTGTTATGCGTCAGATATACTGTAGACCCTGAGGGATGAGGTTGTCGTCATTGCTGTTGACTTTGTCTTGCTACTGTTAGGTTCTTTTGCGCGTTTATTTGTTTGTTTGTTAATTTGTTCTATTTGTTCATGTGTTTGTTCGTGCGTTCTTGCCAGGTTCGAATTGCTCACTAGTTTAACAGTTCATGTTTTATTCTACCTGGGAGACCACCCTAACATGTCCACTTCTGCACCAACTGCCAGCTTTTTCAACTGTACTCAAACTTACGAAGACGGCTTACACGTGTAGCTTTCTGTCTAAACTTTTGACCTTTCTCAATGCTCCTACTGAATCTGAGACATGTTCAGTCCGTGTGTTCGGCGATGAGTGAACGCAATGCCACCGTGCAAAAGCTGAACAAGACAGCTGAACACGGTACGGAGATAGTGTTCGCCCGCTGGCAATTTTAGAGTGGGTTTGGGGTTAACGATGTGTCTCCTGTTCCAGCAGCAACTGTTGCTGTTGCAGTAGGCAGCGATGTGCCTCCTGTTCCAACAACAACTCTTGCTGTTGCAGGTAGCAGCGATATGTCTCCTGTTCCAACAACAACAACTGTTGCTGTTGAAGGTGGCAGCGATGTGTCTCCTGTTCCAACAACAACAACTCTTGTTGTTGCAGGTGGCAGCGATGTGTCTCCTGTTCCAACAACAACAACTCTTGTTGTTGCAGGTGGCAGCGATGTGTCTTCTGTTCCAACAACAACTCTTGCTGTTGCAGGTGGCAGCGATGCGTCTTCTGTTCCAGCAGCAAATGTTGCTGTTGCAGGTGGAAGCGATGTGGCTTCTGTTCCAACAGCTGTTGCTGTTGCAGGTGGCAGCGATGTGTCTCCTGCTACTACACTACAGGTAGCGCTCCTGTTGCCGGTGGCAGCTAAGTGTCTTTTGCTACTACTGTTACCGCTGCTGCTGTTGTTGCAGGTGGCAGCAATACCTGCTGCTACTACTGCTACCGCTGCTGCTGTTGTTGCAGGTGGCAGCAATACCTGCTGCTACTACTGCTACCGCTGCTGCTGTTGTTGCAGGTGGCAGCAATACCTGCTGCTACTACTGCTACCACAGCTACCACTGCAGAGGAAGTGGCGCCGCAGCCCCCGCATGCGCCCACCAGAACACGCTCCTCTCATCAGCACCGGGGTCCCAGTCGCCACGCTATGCTCTGGCATGACCCCTGGACCACCACCGGCTCCATCACTTCATGCGTAGCGGCGGAGCGCGAAGCCAGGAAAGAACGAGAAATCGCTGAACTCATGGCCAAGTTCAAAAGGCTCTCCCAAGAGGTAGGCCTACTTTGCTTTGAGTGGATGTGTTGGTGTTCTGAGGTTGAAGTGGATTGGTTGAGGCAGAGACCTATACTGTCAATGTTTCTTTGGTCATTTCAACCAAAGACCCTTTGTTTCAGCAGCCACTTAATTAAATAGAAACATACGAAGCGATTTTCTTTCTCAATAAAAATTTTTTTTTAACAAAACAATAATCATAGGTGCTTTTGTTGTTCTGAAAGTTTTTTCAGCTGTTCGTTTCCGATTTAGAAACGACATCTGAATTCAACAGCATTTAGTTCCCAAAATGCGATAGTAGTATCTTCAGGACATGGGTCAACTTTGCAGCATATAATTAAACTATTTGAACATATACCAAAACGGCTATTTCAGGGATTGTGTGTCTTGTAACGTACCTGTAAGTCATTTTTGACTCACATGCGAAGTAAAAGTGAGTCTATGTACTCACCCGTTTCGTCCGTCCGGGCGTCCGGGCGTCCGGGCGTCCGGGCGTCCGAAAACTTTACCGTTGGATTTTTCTCGGAGACTATTAAGTCTATCAATACCAAATGTGACATGATGGCAAGGCCTCGAAAAACATACATAGTGACTTGACATTGCTTCAAGGTCAAGGTCGTAGGGGCCATAAATGCTGTCTAAAAAACAGCCATTTTTCACATTTTCTCAATTTTCTCTGAAGTTTTTGAGATTGGATACCTCACCTATATATGGTATATGGGGCAAAGTAAGCCCTATCTTTGGATACCAGTTTGGTTGACCTTGCTTTAAGGTCAAGGTCACATGAGCTCTTCAAAGTTGGATTATATACATATTTTGAAGTGACCTTGACCCTGAACTATAGAAGATAACTGTTTCAAACTTAATAATTATGTGGGGTATATGTAATACTTTTATCATGAGACACATTTGGTCACATATTATCAAGGTCAAGGTCACTTTGACCCTTATGAAATGTGACCAAAATGGGGTAGTGAACCACTAAAAGTGACCATATCTCATGGTAGAAAGTGCCAATAAGTACCATTGCGCATCCTGTGTCTTGAATTAACAGCTTTGTGTTGCATGACCTTGGATGACCTTGACCTTGGGTCAAGGTCACATGTATTTTAGTAGGAAAAATGTGTAAAGCATTTCTTAATATATGACGTCATTGCTAGGTTTAGTTATTTGATCTTGACCTTGAAGGTCACCTGAAGGTCAAGGTCATATAAAGGTCAAGGTCAAGCATGTGAGTCGTATGGGCGTTGCCCTTCTTGTTCACAAATGTAAACGTATTTTTCGGGCAAATTACACCTGGACATTTCATGTCCCTGGCAGTAGCATGAATTCCTGCAAAACTATGTAGCTGACCCAACTTTATTCCATCACATATTTCTGCATGTAGTGACAATCACCTCGTGCGATTGAAGACTGGTTTGACATTGGCAGGCAAAAAAAGTCAACAAAATACTTGCAGTAATAACACAGGGGGGAAAATCCAGTCAAGAGACCAAACAATTCGGGAAGGATTATCACAGCAGGCGACGAAACATCAGTGATTGGTTGACACAATGACGCTATATTGCCAGACCCCAGAAGTGTCTCTCTGTTGCAGAGCAAGTCCAAGAAGAGTCTGGGACAGGCAGGCAGTTCCAGAGTCCAGGACGCGGCCCCTTCTCCCCAAGACTCGGCCCCGGACCAGACTTCTCGCCAGGTGAGGTGCTGTAGGATGATTCGATTAGGGAAAAGAGAAATAATATTGATGTGCTAAATCTTGCTTTCACTCTGTCTTTAGTCGTCATCACTCACTATTTCTATTTTTGACTCACATGCGAAGCAAAAGTGAGTCTATGTACTCACCCGTTTCGTCCGTCCGGGCGTCCGGGCGTCCGGGCGTCCGGGCGTCCGGGCGTCCGGGTGTCCGGGCGTCCGGGCGTCCGAAAACTTTAACGTTAGATTTTTCTCAGAGACTATTAAGTCTATCAATACCAAATGTGGCATGATGGTGTATGATGACAAGGCCTCAAAAAACATACATGGTGACTTGACATTGCTTTAAGGTCAAGGTCGTAGGGGCCATAAATGTTGTCTAAAAAACAGCCATTTTTCACATTTTCTCAATTTTCTCTGAAGTTTTTGAGATTGGATACCTCACCTATATATGGTATATAGGGCAAAGTAATCCCTATCTTTTGATACCAGTTTGGTTGATCTTGCTTCAAGGTCAAGGTCACAGGAGCTCTTCAAAGTTGGATTGTATAAATATTTTGAAGCGACCTTGCCCCTGAACTATGGAAGATAACTGTTCCAAACGTCATAACATTGTAGTACACATGTTGTACTTTCATCATGAGACACATTTGGTCACATATCATCAAGGTCAAGGTCACTTTGACCCTTATGAAATGTGACCAAAATGGGGTAGTGAACCACTAAAGGTGACTATATCTCATGGTAGAAAGTGCCAATAAGCACCATTGTGCTTCCTATGTCTTGAATTAACAGCTTTGTGTTGCATGACCTTGGATGACCTTGACCTTGGGTCAAGGTCACATGTATTTTGGTAGGGAAAATGTGTAAAGCATTTCTTAGTGTATGATGTCATTGCTAGGTTTAGTTGATTGACCTTGACCTTGAGGTGCACCTGAAGGTCAAGGTCATGTAAAGGTCAAGGTCAATCATGTGAGTCGTATGGGCTTTGCCCTTCTTGTTCTTGCATATCGCTGCCATGGGTATGTATGTGTGTTTGAGTGTGTGTGTGTGTGTGTGTGTGAGAGAGAGAGAGAGAGAGAGAGAGAGAGAGAGAGAGAGAGAGAGAGAGAGAGAGAGAGACAGAGAGAGAGAGAGAGAGAGAGAGAGAGAGAGAGAGAGAGAGAGAGAGAGAGAGAGAGAGAGACAGAGAGGAAGGCAGACGGACGGACGGACGGACGGACGGACAAACGCTCAACACAGACAGGCAAACAGACAGACGGACGGACGGACGGACGGACGGACAGACAAACACTCAACACAGACAGACAGACAGAGAGACAGACAGACAGAGAGAGAGAGAGAGGGGGGAAGGGGGTTGGGTGGGGGGATGATATGCAAAAGTGCGCGGGAGAAGAGGAATGTGAGTGTGTGTGTGTGTGTGTGTGTGTGTGTGTGTGTGTGTGTGTGTGTGTGTGTAAGAGAGAGAGAGAGAGAGAGAGAGAGAGAGAGAGAGAGAGAGAGAGAGAGAGAGAGAGAGAGAGAGAGAGAGAGAGAGAACATACATGTACGCATCTGACCCAAACATTGACAGGGACAACTGGTTCAATCACGCCGCCGCCTGGGACCTCGAAGCCCCAGACATCGAGTCAGGGAGGGCGGGACTGCAGACATGGACGGCGAGGCCTCGGCCGGGAACCGAGCCTCCGTCCACATGGGGGAGCTGGACGGCCATGACATCAGACTGGAAGCTAATGGTGGCGCGCGCAGATCAGCCTCAACTCCACGCTCCTCTCGCGAGAACGAGAACAGCAGTCGGAGCGGGCCGGTGTGGCCCATTCTGGTGATGCTGGGATTTGCCTCCACACCCTTCACGCTGACCTACTGGCTGGAGAAGAGCTGGCCTGAGATCCTCAGCTACCTGCTCCACCTACCTTGGTAGACAGTCTGCAGCCGTTGCAAGTGGCAGGAGTGTGTTCACATTATTCAGTCATTGCAAGTGACAGGAGTGTGTTCACAGAGTGTTAAGTCATTGCAAGTGGCAGAAACGTATTCATATCGTGCAAGTATTGCAAGATGCAAGAGTGTTCATAAAGTTTGTGATGAAACAACATAATCTGCCAAAAAGGACATTTCTCTTGTATGCTTACAGAATGTGAACGCATAATGTTATGTGGCGAGAAAGTTTTCTGTGTATCTCCTGAGACAAACCTGCGTCTGGCGAGAAAACTTCCTTTCTTGAGAACAGAAAGATCTTCATATTGTGTCTCAGTGGAAGTCCTTACCTACTCCAAGATCGCGGTGAAGATGACAGGAAAAAAAACACGTTTGAAGGACAATGTGCCACCTTCATATAATACGATCGCGCGTCTTTATATATTTATATTTCCAGAAAATTACAAAGTTTCAAATTAAATGACCACTGATGTACATTGCCACTGACGTCGATTATCAGTGGACGTAACAATCACTGTGACCATTAGCCTCCATTACGTGTACTTGTAAACTACACCAAACTTACTTTGTATCAGCGCCACATCTACAGGGGTAGCAATGCAGCAATGGCTGCGCATTTTCCCTTCTCATGACTAAACGCACTCTTCTGCACTGTTAGATAGAAAAAATACAGTATACATTTTCTGATAAAGTCATCCTTCACCTATTAGTCAATAACCTGTGACGTGGTCAGCAATGGCGTGCGGCAGATTAGATCTCGCCAAGAGTTGGTTGCTTTCGACAAGCCGATCCTTGAGCAGCAAGGAATGTCCCCGCCTCCGTGTGAAGAACTAAACGGTGTGAGAAGAGTATCCGACTCGTAGTCCTTTCTTTCTCTCTCTTCCTCTGTCCCCCATTACTGAGAGGTCCTGCTCACTGTGACCTTGACACAGAGGGAGTACCATGAAGAAGATCAAGGAGACAAAAGTGTCAATGCCTCCATGACCGTTTTATCAAATAGCATGAGCTGTCAAGCTGAGAAGTGTCTGTAACGTGTCTGCTACCACTTCAGTCGATGCAACGCAGTGCTCAGTATTTGAAACGAAAACCTAAATTTAGCAAAAGTATACGGGGTTGATAATTCATTTTCTACACGAAACCCTTCTGTGATTGTAGTGATGTGGCAACATACATTATTACAATTATCATGTCATTGGCCAGCTCGCGAAATGGTTTATACAATCCATGAGAAAATTAAGGGTGTTGTATATTCGATAGTATGTACTGTCGTATCCGTTTTAGCTTCTCTATTAACCAGGTCAGCGCTACACGGTAGCGTATGCAAATGCATAGGGTTCTTCTCTTAACATTTACAAATACCCACCAATCATGTCTTTGAAATATTGTTTTTAAAGTAACGGCAAATGCATAGAAATGTCATTTCATAATTATGAAGTCATATTGTCTACAACCTTAGTCTTATAGGGGTTTTCTGACGACGTTTTGCACGTTTTACATCTTATAGCAATGCTTGAAAACACACATCACTCTCTTTGCTACCCCGCAAAATAAATTGTTCACTGCTTGAACAGAGCATCCGTCTTGTTATCAGTGGAAAAGGTAAAGAAAACTATAATCAAATGAAAACAGAATATGCACGCCTGGGAGTAAGAAAACACTGTGAATGGTGAGTAATAATTGTGAGTCCAGCAGGTGTGTGTGCGTGCGTGCGTGCGTGCGTGTGTGTGTGTGTGTGTGTGTGCGTGCGTGCGTGCGTGCGTGTGTGTGTGCGTGTGTGCGTGTGTGGTGTGTGCGTGTGTGTGTGTGTGTGTGTGTGTGTGTGTGTGTGTGTGTGTGCGTGTGTGTGTGTGTGTGTGTGTTGTTTCTACAGCATTCGTGGTAAATTCGTTCGGTTTGTATTATTATTACGTTTTTTGCATACAGGGTAGTAGCACTCGCTTTCTGTTCTCTCATTAAGGAAGGTTTGCAGAACAAGGGAGATGACTCTTCTTTCCTCCCACGGACTTTCCTACATTATTTCCTGGACAGCGTGCTCTGTGGTTGATATCCAGATTGCACACATTTCATTCGTCATTTTATGCATTTAGAACAAAACTGTTGCGTCTCTCTGTGATAGTTTCTTTTACATGAATGCCACGGACCTCAAGCAAGCGCGAGTGCTCGGCCTTGTCATTGTCACTGCAAATCTCAGCTGTGAAATGTGGAGGTCTCCAGCGTTTCTCCGTCTTTTCAAGTTTGCATGGTAAAACGATGTAAGATGGCACGCTTGCTAGTGGCTAGCGTTGACTGCTGTGTTGCCACGTGCAAAGGTATGGCTATGTATCGACATTGACAAATTAGTCTTGAAAGCACCACAAATACATTCATAACTAAACAAACAAACAAACAAGCAGAGAAAGAAAGAAAGACAGAAAGAAAGAAAGAAAGAAAGAAAGAAAGAAAGAAAGAAAGAAAGAAAGAAAGAAAGAAAGAAAGAAAGAAAGAAAGAAAGAAAGAAAGAAAGAAAGACAGAAAGACAGAAAGAAAGAAAGAAAGAAAGAAATGGATGGACGGACGGACGGACGGATGGATGGATGATGGAGGATGGATGGATTGATGAACAAATAAATAGATAAATGAATAGACAAACAACAAATGAATAGATAAATAGATAATTGAATAAATGAATACTTAATTCTATATGTATATGTAAATAAATGAATGATTGATGAATGAAAGGATGGATGGATGAATGAATAAATGAAAAGGTAAACAGCCATTTAAACAGAACATTGGAGAAGAGCACAGCGGAGTGGAAGACACCAACCGCGTAATAAAAGATTCCATCATCACGGGTAAACGAGTGTACAAGTATATCGAGGAAAGTCACATTGTGGCAATTCATTAGTGACAACATCGTCGTGACACAGCGATGTCGTATGAAATGCATGTACTTTTATACAGAAAAAAGTTAGGTTTTGCGTCCTATTGCGTCATCGTGCAGTGATTCCACAAACAGTATCGGAGTGAAATCCTCGTTCGCGATGTATCAGCATATAGTACATCGTGCAGTGATTCCACAAACACTATCGGAGTGAAATCCTCGTTCGCGATGTATCAGCATATAGTAACTTCGCTGACGTCAAAACATCCTGGCTGTTCACAGAACAGTGTTAAGAACGCAAAGGACAATGCAGTCACGCCATTTATACTTATACCATAAGTTATGGTGAACGAGTTTATTCAAGTTTCACGGAATATAATGGCTCGGTGATGACTGGACGTCCAAAGCCTTTATTGTCGTCTGACCAAATTAGTTCATGCCACTCGCCAGGACATTGCCATGAGAGGACGACGTCGACACCAAGAAAGTGCCACCATGTGACCTTAGCTGCAGTGTGGAATAGGGCGGCATGCACACGCCATGGCGTGGTCAGTGGGCCGAAATCTTCAGCCTCGACCTTTAGACCCGGCAGTGGAGGTCCTTATCTCGGAGCGGGGCCTTCCTGGTCTATCACCGGTGGAACCCGTCCGTTGCAAGTCTAATCTCCCAAGGCTCTGAACTGTGTCGGAGTCTGGCGGTGACTTATCAACGCTATCTCCTACCTTGCCCATCCTCCCCTCTGGCGAATCGCTTGAGCTGCTACCAGCACGTATCCATCAGACTGTCTGAAGACCTGGCATCAAAAAGCCGATGATGTACTTTTCATACGTCTACATCGGTTTCCGGTATCATGTAGTCGCCTAGATATGAGGTGGTTGTCTCTTCCTTTCAGAGTTGCAGAATATATGTCCGGCATTCATTGGCCTGCTTGCTGTTAAAACATCATCAAGTGAATATAGTAATCTGTGTAAAGATTTACTCCACTTTGTTCTGATCTTTCACATTTACCTCAGGATGTCGTACTGACTGACAACTGCGGCGACCACATTTGTAGACAACAGATGGAAAGGAGTGGCGAGAAAACAATGAAGCGGCATATAATTCTAAGGGATACATATGTTATAATGCGTGTGAAAGAAAAGTGTCTTCCTTTGATTGTCCGAATATGTGTTTGCTCCATCTTTGCATTGGCTAAGTCCGAAAACGAGTACTTATGAAGTGTATCCATTTCGTATCCTTCAGACCTAAACATAATTTAGGACCAATCTTTTTGACCCAGGAAGCAACGCCAAACATAGCACGCAAACACGCTGAATCAGAGGTCCTCGGTATGGTTTAGATTTAGGTCTAGAGCCAAGAAGTACAGGCCGCTCCTAAACCTGAAATCCACCAACAGTTTAAAGTGGAACGGGAGCTTCAAGTACAGAGATGAAAGATCTGTACCGATAGGCATCTTTCGAGGAAAGAGCGGTCGTACCGAGGAAGCACAGGATCTATGAAGCTAGCTTTTATACTTGTTTTTGTTGTTGACTTTGTTATTGTTGTTGTTCTAGGAGGCCAGAGAAAATCAGCCATCTGTCTCGTCTTAAACCCTGTTTTGAAGCACCCGAGTGCAGTAATGCGTGTGTGAAGTGTGGTCGCACTCAACAGCAAAACACCACCTTGTAGTCACGACAGGAATGGGCAGACAGCTTCGGAGGAGGACGCTAAGGGAAGAAAACGTGAGTAGGCGTGGAGAACGAAAGAACCAGGCTGTACAGGGTCGGAGGAGGAGGAAAGGGAGGGAGAGAGAGAGAGAGAGAGAGAGAGAGAGAGAGAGAGAGAGAGAGAGAGAGAGAGAGAGAAGAGGTTAGAAAGAAGATACCTGGCTTTAGTTATTCATGTTGTTGTTGTCGTCGTCAATGACCTAGTTGTTGATGCCGTTGTCCTCAACGTCATTTTCGTCGTCGTCGATGAAGATGACGACGAAAATGACAACGACGACGACGATGACAATGATCTCGCACCAACTGGAGAGTTTTCCAACTCGAAACTGGTTCATGGCCACAGAGAAGAGTTCATTGCACTACATCGTGCCGCAGCTGCTCTCACAGATAACCGGTTTTATTCCTGGGTGGGGGGAAACTGTGAGTTTAAGCATCTTGCTCAAGAATGTAACTGAAGGAACCGCGCAGCTTCGAACGCGGCACCCACTAGTCGCAAGTGACTGCTGGCCAAGCGCGCTAACTACTCCGCCACAGTGTACGTCTCAGCTCATAAAGGGCGCGCAGCCATGTTGCAAATGAACGCATCAAAGTTATTCACACAGTTTTCCTTGTCGGCCTTCACAGGTACCCGGTATTACTCTTGGGTAGGTACAAGCAATGTGATGAAGCAGCTTGCTCGGGGATGCAACTCTAGAATCAGTGCCGCTTCAAACAACGCATTCCCTGACCCGCAAGCGGCTGCAGATCGAACGCTCCCAATGCACCGCTACTACTCAGCACTTGCACACTTTGACTACATTGCAGTGCTTTTCGTTACATCCAGAAGTAAAATGGGTACCCGCCACGTACGGCCGTGGAGGCCAATGACCCTTGAGGCAGCAGACCTGGGGAACGTTGTTAAAGTTGTAAACCTTGCAAGATCTTGCTAGGAATAAACCGGTGTCGACATGTGTCAACATGACGGCAGCAGATGTAAAGGCAATAAGATGTTTGACACATGTTGACACCGGCCATATTATTTGCCAACTAGGTGGGCTAAGCAACACGTCCCCGCATTGAGCAGGAGGGGGAGGGGGAGGTGGAAAGGGAAGGGGAGGGTAAAGGTGAGAGGGAGGGGGAGGTGGAAAGGGAAGGGGAGGGTGAAGGGCAGAGGGAGGGGGAGGGAGAGGGGGAGAGGGAAGGTGAGAGGGAGGGGGAGAGGGTAGGGGGAGGAGGAGGAGGAATATGATGATGAGGACGAAGAGGAATATAGGACGAGGAGGAGGACGAGGACGAGGAGGAGAACACTGACGACGACGACGACGACGACGACGACGACGATGATGATGATGATGACGATGATGATGATGATGATGATGATGATGATGATGATGATGATGATGATGATGATGATGATGATGATGATGAAGACTAATGGAATAGTACAGCCTTTGATGTTGAAGACCATGTAAGGCCACTTATTACAAAATCATTGGAGCTGGCTAGAGTGAGAGCGTGTCAAGTCTCGAATTTTTTTGGTCATTCGCCTTTCAAGAAATACGTCGGGAGACGCGGAGTGTTTTGTTACCTCCAGCCCTCAGGGGACCTCCGTCCTGCATATGATCATCGTTTAGTTCTGTCCTTCAGACTTTTTGGGTTCATAATTGTGGTTTTATTACACTGCAGTTCTATCTATAGTCTCTTGTAAAGCCATTCAGATGGTGCATATAGCACGATACACATGTACAGGGATCAACAATGTACGTACATGTATATATGACTTTTAGAGAGAAAAAACGTCAGTCGAAAGGTGTGCATGAGATATGGATGAGCTCCAAGAACAGAATGATGATAAGCGTGGGAAGAGGGTATCCTTTGGAAAGGGGTAGGGAGACGGGTGATGGGGTCGGGGGTTGGGGTGGGGAGAAGGGTGAAGGGGTGGGTGGGAGATAAAAACCTGCAGACCGAGTGAGAAAACTGGGGAAGAGAGCACAACATCGCAGCATGGAGGTGTTGCTTGAACAAGCATGGCAGGGGAAAGGGTGAGGGTGGCATAAAGAAGAGGGTTGAACATTGTTGGGGTGGGGGTCGGGGTGGGGGTCGGGGTGGGGACGGGGATGGGGGTGGGGGTGGAGTGAGGAAGAAGGGGGACGAGTGGGAAAAGGTAGAGCTGATAGAAGTTTTCCTGCAACCTTGTTGCCTTCTACTATCTTATCACCGCATTTCTCACCATGGCTGGTGGTGGTGGTGCTGCTGCATCCCTCATCTGCTCTATCCATCTATCCTTCTCCCTCCCTCTCCCGCCTCCCCTTCCCCCTGACCTCTGTTCTTTCCACCACCAACCTCTGACCCCAACCCCTAGTTCTCAAACCTTCAGCACGTCGGTGCCTCTCATTTCCCTTCTCATTTCAACTCAGTCAACTCATCCACAGCTTCTGCTGTTTCTTTTGCAATAGAGAATCTCGAAAGCCTCTAAACACCCGCTCCGGTGTCTCTTTCCCCCATTTCTTCCCTCCCCCCCCCCCGTTCCCCCTCCAGCACCAGCCTCCATTACCATCCACCCCCCTTCTACCACCACCCACTCTTTACCACCAGCTCTCCTCTACCACCAGACCTACTGTACCACCAACCTCACTGTACCCCAACCTCAACTCCCTCTCCGCGAGTCTTTAT
>JAWQFJ010007595.1:0-27500 GCA_034096865.1 Theodoxus fluviatilis
CCTCTCACTCCCCCTCAGCAGTCTCCATCCCTAATTCCCCTCTCACTCCCCCTCTGCAGTCTCCATCCCTAATTTCCCTCTCACTCCACCTCAGCAGTCTCCATCCCTGATTCCCCTCTCACTCCCCCTCAGCAGCCTCCATCCCTGATTTACCTCTCACTTCCCCTCATCAGTCTCCATCCCTGATTTCCCTCTCACTTTCCCTCAGCAATCTCCATCTCTGATTTTCCTCTCACTCCCCCTCAGCAGCCTCCATCCCTGATTTCCCTCTCACTCCCCCTCAACAGCCTCCATCCCTGATTTCCCTCTCACTCCCCCTCAGCAGTCTCCATCCCTGATTTCCCTCTCACTCCCCCTCAGCAGCCTCCATCCCTGATTTCCCTCTCACTCCCCCTCAGCAGTCTCCATCCCTGATTTCCCTCTCACTCCCCCTCAGCAGCCTCCATCCCTGATTTCCCTCTCACTCCCCCTCAGCAGTCTCCATCCCTGATTTCCCTCTCCCCCTCAACAGCCTCCATCCCTGATTTCCCTCTCACTCCCCCTCAGCAGTCTCCATCCATGATTTCCCTCTCACTCCCCCTCATCAGTCTCCATCCCTGATTTCCCTCTCACTCCCTTAGCAGTCTCCATCCCAGATTGTCCACTTACACTCTCCATCAGCAGTCTCCATCCCTGATTTCCCTCTCACTCCCCCTCAGCAGTCTCCATCCCTGATTTCCCTCTCTCCCCCTCATCAGTCTCCATCCCTGCTCCCCCTCAGCAGTCTCCATCCCTGATTTCCCTCTCTCCCCCTCAGCAGTCTCCATCCCTGATTTCCCTCTCTCCCCCTCATCAGTTTCCATCCCTGATTTCCCTCTCACTCCCTTAGCAGTCTCCATCCCAGATTGTCCACTCACACTCTCCATCAGCAGTCTCCATCCCTGATTTTCCTCTCACTCCCCCTCAGCAGTCTCCATCCCTGATTTCCCTCTCTCACTCCCTCCTCAGCAGCCTCCATCCCAGATTTCCTTCTCTCACTCCCCCTCAACAGTCTCCATCCCAGATTTCCATCTCATTCCCTCTCAGCAGTCTCTATTCTTGATTGTCCACTCTCACTCCCCCTCAACAGACTCCATCGCAGATTTCCATCTCTCATTCCCCCTCAGCAGTCTCCACCCCTGATTGTCCCAGGGTTCGTACAGGTCATGGAAAACCTGGAAAGTCATGGAATTTGATTTTTCATTTTCCAGGCCTGGAAAGTCATGGAATTTCAACTTAGGTCATGGAAAGTCATGGAATTTAAGAAAGAAAAAAAAGAAAAAAACGTTTTCTAGGCTGTGCTTCGCGCGATACTCTCAATCTAATTTTAAACGCTGAGCACGTCAGGAAAACGTGCCCTTGCATCCCATTGGTTAATTCTGAAGGCTCGTGTGCCTTCTGCTTCCTGATTGGTTCTTTGGCTAGGTGACCTCGTTTCATTTCCACGCCGGTCCGGTCAGTTGGTTCAAACGAGGACAGAGTGAAAAGAGATTGTTTTGTTTGTAGTGCAGTGTTTCTTTGAGAATCAGATTATCATCATGCCTGGAAAGTGTCGCTTTCAAGACTCTTGGACAGGAGACCCTGAATACCGTGAGTGGGTCATGCGAGCGAGAGTGGATGGGATGGCAAAGTGCCGATTTTGTGAAAAAGACTTTGATGTATCCAACATGGGAGCGGCAGCGTTGAAAAGCCACATGAAAGGTGTCGCGCACCAGGCGCGTGCTAAAAAACACCAAGAAGAAAAGAGCAAACGTCAAACACGAATATCAGATTTTGTTCAAACTGCAAAAAATGCTGAGACAGAGAGTGCTTCAAAGGTGGTGGTTCCAGCTGGCGCTGCTACGCCGGTCGAAACTAGGCCTGCACCCACTGGCAGTGGCAGTAGATCTACTGGGATTGACACTTTCTTGACAACAGAGGACACACTGAAAGCAGAAATTTTGTGGACTTTGAAAATGGTCATCTCCCACTTCTCATTCTCCAGTACCAAAGGAATGAACGAGCTGTTCCGTCGCATGTTTCCCGACAGTGTCATCGCCTCCAAGTTTGCCTTGAGTGAAAGCAAAGCCCGGTACTTGACAACTTTTGGTCTGGGGCCACATTTCTTAGACATGCTCAAGGCAAAGGCCCGGTCTTCTGATTCTCTGGTGCTGCTCTTTGATGAGTCCCTGAATGCTGAACTTCAGAAGAAACAGCTGGATATCCATGTCCGATTTTGCTATTTACCATTTGGCGCTGGATCGAAATGGCGACCGCATGTCTGTTTCAAAATGTTGCTGTTTCTAACGTAATTTGGTCAAATATAGTTCTGGTTTAATTAGAATAGCTTAAATATATCATATTCAAGAAGGGGATAACGATATATATGCTCATTTCGAAGCCATTTCGAAGACATTAGCGCCATTTCGGTAAATAGCATGACCGTCAAAATCACACAAGTGACAATGACGAGTAAGAGCGTGACGGCGCAGATGCGATTTTGACGGACAAATCAGCTTAAATAGGTTAGTTTATTGGGGTTTTTGTTTCAGTTTATGCTAGAACAATCATTTAGGAAGATATTTATTGCAATATTTTGCACATATTGGAAAAAGTATTGTAGAACTCGGGACCTTCAGCGATGTTCGAAGAAATTTCATCAGACCGGAAGTGGCCGTCGGTTCGATAGAATCCACTTTTTATAGGATTCGCACATATCAATAACACAAAATACCAATGTAAGATGAAAGTCTTTCTGAGTTGTCTAATTTTTTTAAACTAGTGGTAGGATTCCGTGGTAATTTGTATCAAATCTTTGCGCTACTACAGTACTAGCCAAAATGCACTCGGCAATACCACTTCACTTTCATGGCTAATTGTGGACAATCCACAAAATATTGTGAATAAAAACAAGAATGAAAGTTGTTTATGAAGCAGAAGGTTTCAAGAACATGTGTCGTGTAGTTTTGTGTTAATCCGTCTTATTTCCGCTGAGAACATACAAGCCGATTACGTAAAAAAACACCCTCCGCCACTACCGACTCGCGGTGGCTCGACGGAGTTTGCATTTCGCGACTCGGGTTGGTCTCTTCTAAACACTCGTCCGTCGAAGTTTCTCATTTGATCAAGTTGAAACTTTACTACTCATTAGAGGAAAGATTGCTCTTTCGTTCGGTGTATGTTTGAACTTCCGGTGAAAATCGAAAGACGAGTTATGGATGAAAGTTCGAACGTCATCGGACATTTTGTTAAAATTTGCTCACTCCCGCTTTTCCGATCAATTTCGTACAGACACCCTCGGATTCTACAAGATTTCCCCCTTCCAACGCTATATTCGATGTTAATGTACGATGAATCTACTTTTTGTCTAGCGCCCGGATTGTGCGCTTGAAAGGAGAAAACAGGCGGAAATTTTCCACCTGTTTGTGTGTACATCGGACCGCAATGGCGTTGTGTAGACGCGTGCTCGATTACCACATTCAGCGTGCGTTAATCGTTGAAGCACCAGACAATTTGGGACAAAAGTATCATCATTTTAAGGAGTACTTGTTTGAAAATTTTCTGCATTTGTCAGTTTTTGAATCAATCTGCTGTAAAAATAATAAAAAGAATTAGATTTTTTTTACAACGGGTGTATTGTGCGTGAGTTTGGTCGTGCGCCATACACTTTTCTCTTTAAAATTGTCATGTATCACAGTACGCTAGGTCATGGAAAATGTTGTTGAAGGTCATGGAAAGTCATGGAAAAGTCATGGAATTTTGTATCTAAAAACTTGTACAAACCCTGTTGTCCACTCCCACTCCTCTCAACAGCCTCCATCCCAGATTTCCCTCTGTCAATCCCCCTCAGCAGTCTCCATCCCAGATTTATCACTATCAATCCCCCTCAGCAGTCTCCATCCCTGATTGTCCACTCTCACTCCCCCTCAGCCGTCTCCATCCCTGATTTCCCTCTCTCAACCCCGCCTCAGCAGTCTCTATCCCAGACACACACAACCCAACCCCCCCTCCCCCCCTCCTCCTCCTCTCCAGCAGTCTCCATCCCTGATCCCAGATTTCCCTCTCTCAACCCTCCCTCAGCAGTCTCCATTCCTAATTTCCGTCTCTCAACACCCCCACCCCCCCTCCTCAGCAGTCTCCATCCCTGATTTTCCACTATCTATCCCCCTCAGCAGTCTCCATCCCAGATTTCCCACTATCTATCCCCCCTCAGCAGTCTCCATCCCAGATTTCCCGCTCTCAACACCTCCACCTCCACCCCACCCCACCCCCCACTCCCTCAGCAGTCTCCATCCCTGATTGGTCACCATCACTCCCCCTCAGGCCGTCTCCATCCCTGATTTCCCTCTCTCAACCCCGCCTCAGCAGTCTCTATCCCAGACACACACAACCCAACCCCCCCTCCCCCCCTCCTCCTCCTCTCCAGCAGTCTCCATCCCAGATCCCAGATTTCCCTCTCTCAACCTTCCCTCAGCAGTCTCCATTCCTAATTTCCGTCTCTCAACACCCCCACCCCCCTCCTCAGTAGTCTCCATCCCTGATTTCCCACTATCTATCCCCCTCAGCAGTCTCCATCCCAGATTTCCCTCTCTCAACACCTCCACCCCACCCCCCACTCCCTCAGCAGTCTCCATCCCTGATTGGTCATCATCACTCCCCCTAGGCAGTCTCCATCCCAGATTGTCCACTTTCGTTCCCCTTAAGCAGTCTCCATTCCAGTGTCCACTCTGAAGCCTCTCCTCCCCCTCAGCACTCTCCATCCCAGTGTCCACTCTGAAGCCTGTCCTCCCCCCTGACAGCTGGGACTTCAGGAGGCTTAATTCTCTCCAGAGAGCTTTCTGGGACTCCTGCTGTTTCTAGTTCAGTGTCCATGGCAACAGGGATGTAAAACCACGCAGATGCTTTCATCTGCGTATGTGTTGGCAGAGCATTGAATTATAGGAAAGGGTGTGTGTGTGTGTGTGTGTGTGTGTGTGTGTGTGTGTGTATGTGTGCGCACGCGTGTTGGCATTGCATAGAGGTAATGGGGAAATATGTGTGTGTGTAACCATGTAGTGATGCATATTCAGCAAAACAGTAGAATTTGTTTTTTAACAGTTGGAGTTCGTATACACATATTTAATTTGTTTGATTGTGAGATATGGAGAAGGGTGGAATGTACTAACATGGATTCTGGAAATGTGTTTAGGCAGTGTGCAGAATGTATGTAGGTTTTTTACATTTTAATGCAGTTATATTAAATCCTCGAAGTTTCTTTGCTATTTCATGCGAACAGTTGCATGAATGTTATGGATAGGTTAGTGAGTAGATGAACGACATAGTAATGGTCATCATTTATTAACTGTAGAAAATATAATGTATTGTTTACAAGAATAGAATGTAACCATAATGAATGGTTGAAAGTGTGTGGGGAAAAAAATGGGGGGGGGGGGGGGGAGAGAGAGAGAGGGGAGAGAGAGAGAGAGAGAGAGAGAGAGAGAGAGAGAGAGAGAGAGAGAGAGAGAGAGAGAGAGAGAGAGAGAGAGAGAGAGAGAGAGACTTCAGACTTCATCTATCATTCGGCCGACAACCCACAGTATAAAATTACACGAGTACATTCATATGTGCACTTTTTAAAACAGCTTCGAAGTTATAATGTACAGTGATGATTCGATGGAAAAGTGCATAGGAGACCTGATTATGTATACAATGTGGAGTAGGATTTTTTCTAAGTATTTACAGTTGCTTTTGACTAGTGTTCATGTTTAATGAACATATATGTACATGTTTTCATTGAGTTATGAAGTAACAGTAGAAGAATGTATGTACAGCATAACATATCTACAGGGTCTGATATAATTTCAACCATTTGGTTGCATAGTTTCAAAGCATAGTAAATGTACATTGCAACATCTCTCACCTGAGAGAGAGAGAGAGAGAGAGAGAGAGAGAGAGAGAGAGAGAGAGAGAGAGAGAGAGAGAGAGAGAGAGAGAGAGAGAGAGAGAGAGAGATCCAAGGGTCATTACTTACTCAGTCAGCGCATTCCACGAGGATTATCGGCGACGAGTACATGCCACGCAGCACTTGGCCATGTACTCGGCATCGTGTGGTCTCACTGTCAGTACATGCCACGCAGCACTTGGCCATGTACTCGGCATCGTGTGGTCTCACTGTCAGTGAGCAATTGCCCTTTGGAGACGTAAGTGGCCTGTTGGGCAGCCAACAACCACGTCCATCTCTATTAGGCTTGCTGCACACTGGACGTGTCTGACCAAAGGCGAGAAATGCAATAAGAGAAAGCGTCAGCTGCTGGCTATTCCCGTGATGATTGCACCACGGCCTTCTAATGGCCATCAGCGGACACCGTTGTCGAAAGTCCGGGCAGGGTGAGGAGCTACTTGATTATTGTTCTGCTGTCTGGGGACTTGGGATCATCTCCACGCTGGGTTTCCTGATGGAGTTCAATAACCTGCTCCCCTTCCCCTCCCCCTCCCCTTCCCTTCCCCTCCCCCTCCCCTCGCCCTCCCCTCCCCTCCCCTCCCCTCCCCTCCTCTCCCCTCGCCCTCCCCTCCCCTCCTCTCCCCTCCCCTTCCCCTCCTTACCCTTGCCCTCCCCCTCCCCCTCCCCCTCCCTTGCCCTCCCCCTCCCTTCCCCTCCCCTCCCCCCTTCCCCTCCCCCCTCCTCCCCTCCCCCTGCCCTCCCCCCTTCCCCTCCCCTTCCCCTCCACTCCTCCTCCCCTCCCGCTGCCCTCCCCTGCCCTCCCCCTGCCCTCCCCCTGCCCTCCCCCTCCCCTCCCTCCCCTCCCCGTCTTTATGGTGGAGAGAATGGCCATTAGACGTCTCCAGCGCTACCAGACAGAGTCCCCCCGGGCTGTACTCCAGTGCTGATGAGGGTCTCTACTGCTCTTCAGCTGGCTAGACCATGCGTACGCTTTGGACTTCCTACGTGTAAGGGGGTTTCTGTTTGCTCACGGCCGTGTTAGAGTGAATACACGTTTTGCAGATTGGGCACCGACTTCATCTTTGTTTTGAAACTGACGAAAGCGGCCATGACCCGGCGCTGCGGATAAAACATGTTTCCTGATAGAGCTGGAGATCTCGTGCTCGCCAATGAGTACCTCGGAAGCTCGCATGGCAAAGAACGGGATTAGCGACTGAGGCTTACTGGAAGTAAAAGTCGCTGATCCCAGCTCCGCGGTGCGGTGGGCTATCGGAGTGAGTTGCCGGATCCTACTAGTCACGACTCCGCGTCTAATTTAGTCCATACCTTCTTCTTCCTGGTGCAGTGTAGCGTGGAAAATAGTAACCCGTGGAAAACAGTAACCGGAAGTCATCGCAGAGTTATCTGCGAGGGACGTGCTGAGAATTCCACTCTAAAAAGAGACGGCACCCGCCACTCCGCCTGACTGACTTGGCACGCCCGGGGAGTTATGCTAAGATCCGGCCGCGTAAATATATCTGCGTTTTGTGACAAACGTCTTTCTCGGCGGTACTGTACTCCATGCACCTTAACGGTGCGCGTGATTCGGGTGTAATCTTAAGCTAAACGACGTTTATTGGCGCTGCTGAAATGGTCGAAGTCGGAAACATTCGGAACGTCGTTTAGCTTAAGATTACACCCGAATCACGCGCACCGTTAAGGTGCATGGAGTACAGTACCGCCGAGCAAGACGTTTGTCACAAAACGCAGATATATTTACGCGGCCGGATCTTAGCATAACTCCCCGGGCGTGCCAAGTCAACGGTCGCGTTTTATAAAACCAGACTACAAACAGACTACAGGGAGGTGACTCCCATATTATTTCCGGCAGGGGAGACGGCTTTACACGGGGAAAAACTTTTTTGAACGCTACATCATGTGTTAAACTACACAAATGCACCAAAACCTCGTAAAGCAACTAATGCGTCGTTTGTCGGAATATATTCCATGCGAAGAACAGGTGCAGGAGCGGTAAATTGCATAAAGCACGTCCCTCGCAGATAACTCTGCGATGACTTCCGGTTACTGTTTTCCACGGGTTACTATTTTCCACGCTGCATGCAGTCATTTGTGGGCTAACTTTTATTCTACCGAAGCTTCCGGCATGTACATTTACTTCGCAGCATCTTTGTCCTGATTGAAATTGTATCATCATACGTCACTGCCTGTTTCTTGCTCAGTTTGCCTTCGGGTACGTTGCTGTTCTGGGGATTCTGGACTAGTGTTTAGAGAGAAAAGGAAATCCTCAAATTGGGGCGTACTGTAAAGAAGGAAGTTGCCGGAAGAAAGAAAATCACACGGCTTGCTGTTTTGCTCCAGTATCGATCTTATGATGTAGAGCACGTGCCTGGTGGTGCAGCATTTATTGCGCAGCGACTTGCCTAACGTACAGTGCTAAGGGCTCGAGAGCGAAGAGGTGGAGAGAGAGAGAGAGAGAGAGAGAGATAGAGAGAGAGAGAGAGAGAGAGAGAGAGAGAGAGAGAGAGAGAGAGAGAGAGAGAGAGAGAGAGAGAGAGAGAGAGAGAGAGAGAGACGCGCACACGTGCAGATCTGCAGCATGAATAATACTTACCAGTTATATTTTGTAAGGGTCCTTACGCTAAGAAACACCCGGCCCGCCACACGTACATTCACTTAGGCTACTTATGCATAACCGCCAAGCCAGAGGCATATTCAGATACGTACGGTAGAAAGACTGGTATTCTGCAGGTTGGTGAGTTAAAGGAAGAAGAGACAATCTCCTTTATGTGGAAATCCACTTCAGCTGGTATGCCGCCGATCTGACAAATGCTTGTATTTCAAGCTCATATTTTTTTGGAATCCCTATGCTGTAGTCTTCCATCTTCGATTCTCTTTCCGGAAGTCCACTGGAACCGGTGATATCAATAGATCTGACAAGAAACTGGTCATTATTCTTGCGTGAAGGTCTTGCCGGGTTGCCGGTGTCCCGTAATCAAGTTCCAACTCCTCCCGGCGCCTCCTGGAGTCTTCGCACGCCGTGGCATCTTGCTCCTGCTGGTCGGGGTCTTCTGCTGCTGATTCAATTTGCTTTCAGCTCTCCCTCCGTCTCCCGCTTTACGCGGAGCCGCGCCGCATCGTCTCCATTGAGCCGGAGTCGGCCTTGATGCAATGGAAACCAGCTTAGCGGCCCTGGTGGTGGTTTCGCCAGTGCGAGCCTCACTGCCCATTCTCCTTTGGCGCAGGGAGACCGCGACCAGTGGCGGAATGAGCTCCATCGGAACGCGAGTGTTCCCTGTCGCATGGACCGTGGCTGCAGCGAGATCAATAACTGTCCCCGGGTCCTCTTGCCAGCCTCGAGCAGAATCTAATGGAGGCGATAACGTGGAGAGATTTGTTCCTCTCATTTTCTGGCTTCAAGGGTCTTCGCTTTGGCTCTGGCCTTGTGGACAGACTCTGGGCCAACGGTTCTGCTTCCCTTCCTCTCCTCCAGCCGTCGATAACTGAAAAAAAGTGTGTCTTTTCATAGAATTTGATGGGAATAGATGCGGTGACGTTGATAAATGTATTCGTCTGATATATTTTCTATCTACAGGGTTCTGCATTTTGATTTGTTGGTTATAGGGCAAGTGTGTGAGTGGTGTTTCCTTTCCCCCTTATATTTAGCCCTGTAAGTGAAAGAAACTTCAGGTCTTTTCTAAAGATGAAGTAAGAGGAGACGGCTTCAGTGGCGTGGAGTAGTTTGTTCCTGTGCTGCTTCCAGCCTCAGCCTCTGTGGTATGGGGGAAGAGTAGCTCTTTTTAAGGATTTCTTCTCCAACTAATGATACTTTTATGCACGCTCAGCGTTTGGTAAACGTAAGTGCAAGTCATAAAGAGAAATCTATGAAGACGGAATGCCAGACATTGCCGAGTCCACTGGAGCCACGTCATGCTGACGCAACAAAAAAGCAGCTTCTATCTGATTTGGGGCGCGAGAAGGAAAAGTGCACTGCTTCACACTTGCTGGAAGATTTTACAGAGTGAATTTGTTTTTTCTTTTCTGTGCAGAGATCTGGAGCATAGAAGTAGCCACCTTATTCTCGGTTTGGCTGTGACATTCAGTATTGATCGATGCCTTATGTCTCTCACAAACTAACTACATCAGTGGGGATGGTGTGTGTGTGTGTGTGTGTGTGTGTGTGTGTGTGAGGGAGGGAGGGAAAGAGAGAGAGAGAGAGAGAGAGAGAGAGAGAGAGAGAGAGAGAGAGAGAGAGAGAGAGAGAGAGAGAGAGGAGAGAGAGGAGAGAGAGAGAAAGAGAGAAAGAGAGAGAGAGAGAGAGAGAGAGAGAGAGAGAGAGAGAGAGAGAGAGAGAGAGATGGCCTGAGTGCTGTCACACCATTGTCAACATCCTTAGTTTAACTCTCAATGTCTTGTCCCCGACAAGGGATACCAGTAACGGCTGCCCCGCCCTCATCCTGATCATCTGCAGCAGCAGTGTTTTCTTAATTTCCGGCACTCCCACCACTCCTGTCCCCGTCGCCACTAAACATCACCACAACCTCCACCCAGAGACCCACCACCACTACAACCACCTGCACAACCACCGCCATTATCAGCACCACCACAACCTCCACCCAGAGACCCACCACCACTGCAACCACCTGCACAACCACCGCCATTATCAGCACCACCACAACCTCCACCCAGAGACCCACCACCACTACAACCACCTGCACAACCACCGCCATTATCAGCATCACCACAACCTCCACCCAGAGACCCACCACCACTGCAACCACCTGCACAACCACCGCCATTATCAGCACCACCACTGCCTCCACCCAGAGACCCACCACCACTACAACCACCTGCACAACCACCGCCATTATCAGCACCACCACTGCCATCACTGTTATCACCCTCGTCATTGCCGCCACCGTGACCTTTGTCATTGTCAAAATCATTCGCCTCCATTTTCATCGTCGTGGCCGCCGACGCCATCAGCCATCAGCCATCCAACATCATCAACATCATCATTCATCATCATCCATCACCATCCATCGTCAACATCATCATCATCATCATCATCATCATCATCATCATCATCATCATCATCATCATCATCACTGTTACATCTGTCTTGAAACAGCAGGCATTATCACCAAGACCAATGCAACCTTCGTTCCCTCTGTCGCTGTCCCCAGTGTGTTGTCTGATGTAAAACCTCGCCAAGAATCCCACTCTCGTGGCCATGCACTCAGTAGATGTGGATGAGAGCACACGCTGCACTGCAGATTTCCCTCTGCCGTCCTTGCCTGTTAACGATTGCTGGTCGGGAACAGCTGGTCAGCTGCGGTCACCCGCGTAGTTTGTCGCAGTCCAGCTGAAAGGGCAACTGCGAGATGGTCTTGGCTTTTCCATCGATTTTTTTCCTTTTGTTCCTGTAGGTGTGCATGTCTCTGGGCTCCAGACAAACACTGTCTGACAGAAGTCGTGATTAGGACCATTATTCGCCCTCACGTCTCCCAGCCTTTACTACCCATGGACCTCTCATTCTGATCCTTGACCCTTCGTCCCTAAACTGTGCTTGCTCGTTTGCCCACAGGTCACTCCTTTGACAGACTATTGTGCAGTCACGTGTCAGGGGACGTCACTCACTTTGTGCAGACGATGCTGACCGAACAGTGTCAACCTCTGCGTGCTGTTGGTGTATTGTCGCCACTCTCGTCCTTGCCTACATCGCGCGATTCCAGTGTTTTCCGATGTTAATCACTCTAATACTGCATGTCTTACTCATTGTATCAGCGCCTGTGAGGTGTGAAAGGATTCTGCACTCCTATGGTACTTTGACGTTGCTTTACCATTGACATGCATCACTTTCCTCTTGCATCACTCCGCCCGGTTTTCTCTCGTCATCTTTAGACGTTTTCTCACGTCATTTGGTGTCCCAAATCATATGACACGTTCTTCACCTGTGCTCTGCATGGACCTACAGACTCATGTCCTTCTAACACATTACCTACGTAGGTATATGTACATATTAGTAGTCAAATGTAAGTTATTTAAGGTCTGTCACGGGTGTATTCGAATTCTGAGACTTAACCTTTAACTGTCGAGTATTCCATATTTTTGGGCGCGTGCATTGTCTAGAGATACTGCTTTTCAGTTTCCCTGAATCAGTGAATGTTGCGAATCCTGTTTTCTGTCAGCATCGATGTGCTTTCGTCACCTGCCAAGACACCCTTAGCTACACTCCAGCAAGCTAACATTCGGATCCTGAGTTTGACGTGGTTTGGCTTGATGTGTCGAATCGGACTCAATATCGCACAGACTCGGTAAATACATGATGTAGTGGCAGTGGGATGGGGAGAAGTAGACAGTCTTCTCGTAGACACAAGTAGCACAGAGAAATTAATGTAGACTGCTCCTGTGCATACTCTTCATCGATCCATATTAATTGTGAATGCCCTCCACCACAACTGAAATCCTGTTGCCGAGTCGGTGATCGTGTTTCACTGTTTGCAGCGTTCCGCCTCATACGCCATGTACATTGAAGAATGTCACAACGTTTTTTTCTCTCTCAGTTTGTAGTAAACTTTGTGTTCCGATTGCTTCCCCAGCTACATTTGCACCTGTAAACTTTGTGTTACGATTGCTTTCCCAGCTACATTTGCACCTGTAAACTTTGTGTTACGATTAAGCGCTTCCCCAGCTGCATTTGCACCTGTAAACTTTGTGTTAACATTTGCACCTGTTAACTTGTGTTAGTTGCTTTCCGCTACTTTGCCGAACTTGTGTCTTCCCCAGCTACATTTGCACCTGTACTTGGTAGATCCCCAGCTACATTTGCACCTGTGAACTCCCATGACCTCCCGCAATAAACCGTGTACAGAAATGTCTGCACTGAATCCCTGGCATGACCCGCCCCACTGTCTTTCGGCGTTGGTGGCGTGACTGCGTGTCTGTGTGACTGCATGTCTGTGTGAGTGCGTGCCTGTGTGTCTGTGTGTCTGTGTGACTGTGTGTGTGACTGCGTGTCTGTGTGACTGCATGTCTGTGTGACTGCATGTCTGTGTGACTGTGTGTCTGTGTGACTGCGTGTCTGTGTGACTGAGTGTCTATGTGACTTAGTGTCTGTGTGACTGTGTGTGTGACTGCATGTCTGTGTGACTGCATGTCTGTGTGACTGCATGTCTGTGTGACTGCGTGTCTGTGTGACTGCGTGTCTGTGTGACTGCGTGTCTGTGTGACTGCGTGTCTGTGTGACTGCATGTCTGTGTGACTGCATGTCTGTGTGACTGCATGTCTGTGTGACTGCATGTCTGTGTGACTGCGTGTCTGTGTGACTGCGTGTCTGTGTGCCTGCGTGTCTGTGTGCCTGCGTGTCTGTGTGACTGCGTGTCTGTGTGACTGCGTGTCTGTGTGACTGCGTGTCTGTGTGACTGCGTGTCTGTGTGACTGCATGTCTGTGTGACTGCGTGTCTGTGTGACTGCGTGTCTGTGTGACTGCGTGTCTGTGTGACTGCGTGTCTGTGTGACTGCATGTCTGTGTGACTGCGTGTCTATGTGACTGCGTGACTGCATGTCTGTGTGACTGCGTGTCTGTGTGACTGCGTGTCTGTGTGACTGCGTGTCTGTGTGACTGCGTGTCTGTGTGACTGCATGTCTGTGTGACTGCGTGTCTGTATGACAGCGTGTCTGTGTGACTGCATGTCTGTGTGACTGCATGTCTGTGTGACTGCATGTCTGTGTGACTGCGTGTCTGTGTGACTGCATGTCTGTGTGACTGCGTGTCTGTGTGACTGCGTGTCTGTGTTACTGCTGGTCTGTGTGACTGCGTGTCTGTGTGACTGCGTGTCTGTGTCACTGCGTGTCTGTGTGACTGCGTGTCTGTGTTACTGCTTGTCTGTGTGACTGCTTGTCTGTGTCACTGCGTCTCTGTGTCACTGCGTGTCTGTGTGACTGTGTCTGTGTGACTGCTTGTCTGTGTCACTGCGTATCTGTGTGACTGCGTGTCTGTGTGACTGCGTGTCTGTGTGACTGTGTGTGTGACTGCCTGTCTGTGTGACTGCGTGTCTGTGTGACTGCGTGTCTGTGTTACTGCTTGTCTGTGTGACTGCTTGTCTGTGTGACTGCATGTCTGTGTCACTGCGTGTCTGTGTGACTGTGTCTGTGTGACTGCGTATGTGACTGCGTATGTCAATGTGACAGTGTGTGTGTGTCAGAGAGAGATTGATTGATTGATTAAACTTTATTTTTCAAGGGTAATACATGAATTAGGCATAACTGCCTATCTTACATCCAGCCCTTTTTAAACAAGAAAACAAACAAATCCAATCCCATCCCCCACCCCAACCTACCCACCCACCCTCTATCCCACACAAAATTCACACTATAACACAGGTTACAATCAATTCATGGTAACGAAATACCACGTTGAAAATAGCCACAAATTGAATTTAGAATAAGATGAAAGTATCTAGGATGACTGCATAAGAAAAGTATGTAGTTTCAATTTAAATTTCTCTAAAGATTTCGCAATTTTTAGAGAATTGGATAGTGTGTTCCACATAGTAGCCCCTGAATAAGATAGGCTAAGTTTAAACAAATCAATCCTAGGTTGTGGTGTTATAAAGTTATGTACACGAATATTTGAATGTTGGAATAAGTTTATCAAATAATCAGGCACATCACAATCATTAATTCTTTTCATTAGGACACATTTATTGATTTGTAAATGCTTATGAAAAGGCAATATATTAAGTTCTTTCATTTTGTCATTTGTAGATAGTGAACTATCCGCTATGTTAAGCTTAGAGGCTCCTCGATACAATGACTTCAGCCTTTTCAAGTTAGCGTCACTATAGCCATTCCAAATTGTTGACGCATAGTTATTGTGAGATATGATATGAGCATGGAAGAAAGTTTTTCAAGTTTGAACGTCAACAATATGTCTTAATTTGGAGAAAAGAAATAGATTAATTGATTTTTTAACAAATATAATCAATGTGTGATTGCCATCCTAAATGATCATCAATTATTACGCCAAGAACTTTGTGCTCAACAATTTTTTTCGATTCTCAAAGAATTAAGAACAAGAGGAAGAGATAAAGGATATATTTGATGTTTTTGTCTCGTAGTTATCACCATATATTTTGAAAGGATTGATGACCATATGGTTCGAAGAGCACCATGAACGTATTTCATCCAGGCTCCTTTGAAGTTTTACTGCCACACATTCAGTCCTGACACCTGAGGTTGAATGTGTTACATCATCAGCAAACATATCAGATGTAACCTCTTTTTCAGAGATATGTAATGGTAGGTCATGGACATTATTCACGTGAGATACTAACGGTTTTCAAATCGAGGCAGACTGGGCAAACATCATGGCGTCTTCTATGGCCAGCACCAGTACCAGTACATGGAGTGGAAATCTCCTTCATGTGCCTCCATTCTCGCATGGAAATGTTGAAATATGGGCAAGTGATGTTGTTTTTCTTGTTTATAGCTGGGTAACTGCAATGTTTACACAAGGAAGCAAGAGCATTCCATCACTTCGCACCACCTAACACTCTACTCATGAGAAACGTATTGTGATTGGTCCAAAAATATAAATCAGCCAATGGTAGAGAGCCATGTATAGAGTCTTGATCACACCGGACATGTTGATGCCGGTGTGACGAAATGAGTTTTCTGCTGCGATGAGATTTCTGACGGACTCAGTCCGCATGCTGCGATGAAATTTCTGACGGACTCAGTGGACTGATTCAAAATCTTCCTTTGTTGACTTTTTGATGATTCCGGTGCGTGCTTTTTGGTCTTCAGAAAGTCCGTGAGTCTAGTCATTCTTTTTGAAAACTTTGCCATGCGTTGGGGGTCCATGACAAAAAGAATTCGTTGGAAGAATGAAGAAATCTCATCGCGGCGGAAACTGTGTCGCATGTTTGCGCATGCGCAGTGAGCCCGTCAGAAATCTGCGCATGCGCACTGAGCCCGTCAGAAATCTCATCGCAGCAGAAAACTCATTTCGTGACACCGGCATGGCAGACAATGCAAGCCCAGCTGGCAGTAGTCACTTATCTCGCAGTTTTGACTCAAAATTAAGTATATGATCAGATATAACAAACTATCTGCGAAGACAGCCCATGGTTATATTAGCGTAATAAATTAACATATAGGCTCACTGACCTTATTTCAAGAAACACCAGTCATAATGATCAACACTACAGATCTAGATCTACAAGAGAGAAGGGTAACCTGTTTTACCTTCGATGACATGCACAAATCCTTCGATGAACTTTTCGTATCCTTTCCCTTTCTTTCTACTGGGTATGTTGCAGTAGTAGTAGTAGTAGTAGTAGTAGTAGTAGTAGTATTTGAGAGGCTAGATGTAAACTGTGAAGACTTTTGAACGCCCCATCGTAATGTGTTGCGTTATATAACATAAGGTTTTAGCGCAATTTTCCTATTGCAACAGTGTCACTCATCATAGCTTCTAGATAACAATATGAATGTAGGATCCTTGTCCAGTTGGTTTTTGAAAACATTAGTAGTCGGTGCAGTCTTGAGCTGAAACGGAAGGTTATTCCACAGGTTAGCAACACGATTACTGAAACAATACTTTCTTAGGTTAGTATTACTACGTTGAACAAACACTTTTTCGTCTGCATATCTCGTACTGGTACAACTTGGTGACTTAAAGAAGTCGCTCCACTCCACGTCTACGAGATTATTGCATGATTAATAAGTCTCTATAGGTCACCACGAATCCTTCTTCCTTTTAGTAAGTGCAGATTCAAATACTCTAAGCGCTCGCTGTAAGATATCTCCCGACATTCACTCAACAACTTGGGAGCCCTGCGCTGGACTCGCTCCACAGCCTCTGACTGTCTTTTTAAATGCGGGTACCAACATTACTTGCCCATATTTCCGCATTTCCATGCGAGAATTGAGGTACGTGCAGGAGATTTCCACTCCATGTACTGGTACTGGTGCTGGCCATAGAAGACGCATGATGTTTGCCCAGTCCGTCTCGTTTTCGATTTCAAAATGGCTGCTGCGTGAATAACGGCTATTAATGAATAGGCAGAACAAAAGAGGACCTAAGACAGAACCTTGTGGCACACCCACCTGTAAGAGGCCACAAAAAGAAGCATGTTCATTGAAATAGGCATACTGCTGTCTGTCTTTTAAGAATGTTTGAAAGAATTTCACCGTGTTACAACCATTTAGATATTGTGATAATTTTCCAATTAAAATGGCATGATGAACCATGTCAAACGCTTTCTTTAGATCCAGGAAGATGGAACCAATCACCTGTGACCTAGAGAGAGAGAGAGAGATGTGACACTGTGTTGTTTGTGTCACAGAGAGAGAGAGAGAGAGAGAGAGATGTGACACTGTGTGTGTTTGTGTCACAGAGAGAGAGAGAGAGAGAGAGAGAGAGAGAGAGAGAGAGAGAGAGAGAGACTGACTGTATGTCTATGTGACTGCGTGACTGGGGTATGTAGTCGTCAGGTCGCGTGCAGGATGGGCCGTCTGGTCCACTCCCTTATCTCCTGAACTGTATTTTGGAGTAAACCCATCCTTTCTCCTTCCCTTTGACCCCTCCTCTTTGATCCCTTCCTCTTGCCCATCATCCCTTCATTCTCACCGCCATCAGGATTGACCCCGTCTCGCCCAGACACGCCTTTCGATCTCCCCCGTCCTTCCCTCCTCCCCTCCTACCCTTCTCCCCTCCTACCCTCCTCCCCTCAGCTTCACATCCCCACCACCATCTCACACCAGCCCAACTTTGCATCCAACCGCCATTCTTTGTTTTTCTGCTGCCCCTGTCTTTTTAACTGCCAGACTTCTTAAGTTGTCCGTCTTTTTCTATCCAAATTTGCCCCAACCCTCCCCTCTAAGTGGCATCACCAGCCCACCCGCCTCTCTGTGCTTCCACCCTTGACTTGCATCACCTTGTCCTCTCGCCTAATTTCAGTTCTCTCCATCTCTGCCTCCCTCTCCTCCCCCTCCTCCCCCCACCCCCTTCCTTTTTTTCCATTTGACGTGGTTCTGAATCCCTCATCCATTTCCTTTCTTAATCCCCCCATTCCCAACTCCCACTTGCAACCCAAGTCCCTGTCCGCTGTCCTATCACTCCTGTCAGTGCCACATCAGCCTCTATCCACACACACGCACACACACACACACACACACACACACACACACACACACACACACACACACACACACTCACACACATACGCACACACACACACATACACACTCTCTCTCTCTCTCTCTCTCTCTCTCTCTCTCTCTCTCTCTCTCTCTCTCTCTCTCTCTCTCTCTCTCTCTCTCTCTCTCTCTCTCTCTCTCTCTCTCTCTCTCTCTCTCTCTCTCTCTCTCTCTCTACCTCTCTCTCCCCACCTCTCTCTCTACCTCTCCACTCACGGTTGTGCTGCGGTCGGAGACGGTCGCATTTCTTCGAGGCTCTGCTCTGCTAAAGTGCGAAGACAGATGGCGTATCTGCGATTTTGTAGTGAGACTGAATTCCGGAGTTTTCATCTCGTCCCGAAGACGATGCACATGTAGGTTTTTGACACTGCTTTTCTTCTAAGGCCCTAATTTTGCGCGTTTTGACGAGCTCTTTGTCAGCTTAAATTGCAATAGGCGACGTGTACTTTGGAGCGACACTCGTCAGAACTGATCGTGACTTGTGCCTGGTAGGATGTGACATGGGATTTTGACACCGCTACAAGTACAGTTAGTAGAAGGTGAAACGTGTGTGAATTGAACTATGTCCTCCAATTTCGTGTTTCTTCGTTTTGCCGGTCTTCGTTGATCATTACACTGTACCACAAAACAGAAAGGGTTACTCAACAGTTGATAATGTGGAGAATGAAAGGCAGTTCTTGAGGGATCTGAGGGAGCGTCTTATTATGGAGTACAAACAAGAATGGTCTGGCATTCTTAGAAGTAGCCCAAGGTATACATTTTATAATCAGTTCAAATCTGCTCTCTACAGGGAGCAGTATCTGTATTTCATCGACAAACAAATATTTAGAGATGTTATTGTCCGTTTTCGTGCGGGAATCAGTGAGATGTACATGTTACCGTCATGAGTGGTAATCAGGCAGAACTAGTAATGACTGTTTTTTTAGTCATTACCAGTAATGACTGATTCAGTCAGTGGTTACGAGTAATGACTGAAAGTCTTAGGCATTACTAGAATTGACTAGTCATTTCACGTAAAGGACCGAATTTGCATATTGACCTCACCGTCATCAAGCGAAATTAGTCATTACTGGTAATGCCTGTGTTTCAGTCAGTCAATATGTGAAACTGTTGCTGTTGCAAATGTCTCCTCCATTGTGACGAAGTATAACACAGGATCAGTCGGTGACTTCCGCTTCATGATGAGTCGTTGAGTGGTGCCACATTCCAAGACTTCGAATCTGTAACACACATGTTGCAAACGGAAACATAAGCTATCCTCAGCGTAATCAATCACAGTCTGGAATGACCAACAGAAAGAGAGAGAGAGAGAGAGAGAGACAGACAGACAGACAGACAGACAGACAGAGAGAATCGTTTTGCGAATCTGTAACACACACGTTGCAAACGGAAACACACAAACACAGACTGATTGATCAACAGAGAGATCAAAATTCGTTTTGCACACGCGCAACACACACATAAACACACACATACACACACACACACACACACACACACACACTAAGAGAGAGAGAGAGAGAGAGAGAGAGAGAGAGAGAGAGAGAGAGAGAGGGAGGAAAAATTTACCTTTCTGCCAAGTAATACTGGTGACGGCTTTTTGTACTGGTGTTGCTTTGGACTGCCAGTAAATCTGTTATGTTGGCCTGATATTCCAGGTTTGTCATCAGTTGCCTTCCTCCACTTTGCCGAATTTTTTGCATTTCCTGCATGAAACGGTTTTCTGTGGCTTCATCCATGCCGGCAGCTTCTGAATGAATGAATGCAAGTGGGCCTCAGTAACAAGAGCACCCTTCCGGGCTGATTTGTTTTCAAGTGTACATGTGACTTGTGAAGTATATCTGACCACTGGTCCGTCAACATGATGTCTAATCATCAAGCAGTAAACCCAAGAACAACATGACGTTGAACCCAACGTCAACATGATGTCTAATCATACTTTAAAAAAAGTTACGTCTCCTGCCTAGTCATCAAGCGTTCAGTTCACGACATGTGCTAGTCAATTCTAGTAATGCCTAAGATTTTCAGTCATTACTCGTAACCACTGACTGAATCAGCCATTACTGGTAATGACTAAAAAACCCAGTCATTACTAGTTCTGCCTGATTACCACTCATGACGGTAACATACATACATAAATATCGTTTCGTTAATGATTCCACCAGAACACTGCTTTGTCCATCATGCGGTGAAAAGGACGAGGAAGAACTACATTTCTTGCTCTGGTGTCCCGCCTACGAAGACCTCAGACAGAAGTATATTTATCCCTCCAGGTTTACTGGAGGTCCTACAGACTTTATTAGTCTGTGTGTGTGTGTGTGTGTGTGTGTGTGTGTCTGTGTGTCTGTCCCGTCTCCACGGCCTATATCTCAAAAACTACTGGACGGATTTCCTTGAGATTTTGCACACTGACTGGAAGTTAGGTCCCATTCAATATTATCAAATTTTCAGAATCGAGGTTTGAAAAGAAAGTGACTTTTTTTACATTTTGGTGTTTTAATGAAAACGATTCAACGGACTCCATTTTGCAAACTCTGTGACGTTATCATTTGACGTCGAATAAAGTGACGTCATTTGCGAGGAGATTTTCGATCCTATATGCCAGAAGAATTTCGAAACACCTGGGGAGGAATGGCGAAATTCCAACATGTGCGACGTCATCAATAACGTGACGTCATTTGCGAGGACAGTTTATAGGAGAATTAATTTAGATAGATAGATATGTCCTCAGATGCCTTAGGCTGCGAGGCCTTTATCTGATCTTTTGATCAGTACTTATGGCTACTCTCACTCTCTCTCTGTCTCTCTCTCTCTCTGTCTCTCTGTCTCTCTCTCTCTCTCTCTGTCTCTCTCTCTCTCTCTCTCTCTCTCTCTCGATCTCTCTCGATCTCTCTCCCACCCACCCTCTTACTCTCATTCTCTCTTCCCTTCCTCCCCTTTTCCCAGCTCCCCTCCCCCCCTCTTTCTCTCCCTCCCTCTCTCTCTCTCTCTCTCTCTCTCTCTCTCTCTCTCTCTCTCTCTCTCTCTCTCTCTCTCTCTCTCTCTCCCACCCACCCTCTTACTCTCATTCTCTCTTCCCTTCCTCTCCTTTTCCCAGCTTCCCTCCCCCCCCCTCCTCTCTCTCTCACTCTCTCTCTGTCTCTCTCTCTCTCTCTGTGTGTGTCTCTCTCTCTCTCTCTGTCTCTCTCTCTCTCTCTCTCTCTCTCTCTCTCTCTCTCTCTCCCTCTCTCTCTCTCTCTCTCTCTCTCTCTCTCCCACCCACCCTCTTACTCTCATTCTCTCTTCCCTTCCTCCCCTTTTCCCAGCTTCCCCCCCCCCCTCTCTCTCTCTCTCACTCTCTCTCTCTGTCTCTCTCTGTCTCTCTGTCTCTCTCTCTGTCTCTCTCTGTGTCTCTCTCTGTGTCTCTCTCTGTGTCTCTCTCTCTCTCTCTCTCTCTCTCTCTCTCCCTCTCTCTCTCTCACTCTCTCTCTCTCTCACTCTCTCTCTCTCTCTCTCTCTCTCTCTCTCTCCCACCCACCATCTTACTCTCATTCTCTCTTCCCTTCCTCCCCTTTTCCCAGCTCCCCTCCCACCCTCTCTCTCTGTCTCTCTCTCTGTCTCTGTCTCTCTCTCTGTCTCTCTCTCTGTATCTCTCTCTCTCTCTCTCTCTCTCTCTCTCTCTCTCTCTTACCACATTTGAATATTTTGCCTCAAGGGCTGAATGTAAGTAAGAAAGGCAATACTGCCTAATTCACTACCCTTGTAAAATAAAGTTCGTTCGTTCGTTCTGTCTGTCCTGACTTAAGCGCAACAACTTGGTACTGGTAGTCTGTTGGCTTGGCCTAATGGCAGTGAATCGATAATAAACTTGGCAGAAATAGACCTTAAGTATCCTAAAATGTACAAGACCACTCAAATTTCATGAACTATCATCCATTTTTAAACAATTTACAGTGCAAAATATGAAGCGAGGGAGTTTACAGAAAAGAACGTTATAATTCCTTTACAAACACGTAGTAACGTCAGTTGCCAAATGAATGGCTCAGATGGTAAAGCGCTGGACAATTGTAACGTTAGGTCATGCGTGAACGGATTCGAATCCGCGCTGAAACTTTTTTCGAACCCGACCTGTTTTTTGTGTTTTTGTGTGTGTTTTTTCCCCCCCTCTTTTCTCAAGAGATTGCGGGTTTGAACCCAATTTTTTGTGTGTGCCAACACCTGGAGGTTCAGCGCCAGCGGTTTTTATTGGAACTCACCATGCGAAAGCAAAAGTGCGTCTAGGTACTGAGCCGTAGTCGTTCCGTCCGCCCCGTCGGCGTCCGGCGCCCTCCGTACCGGCGTCGTAATAAAAACTTTAAACGTTGGGATTTTTCGCGGAGACTATTAAGTCATATCACACCAATGTGGCATGATGGTGTATGATGACAAGGCCTCAAAAAACATACATAGTGACTTGACCTTGCTTCAAGGTCAAGGTCACAGGAGCCATAAATGTTGGTCTCAAAAACAGTCATTTTTCACATTTTCCCAATTTTCTCCACGTTATTGAGAATGGCGACCTTAGCTACAAGTGGTATATAGGTCAAAGCAAGCCCTATCTTTTGATACCAGTTTGGTTGACCTTGCTTCAAGGTCAAGGTCACAGGAGCTCTTCAAAGTTGGATTGTATACATATTTTGAAGTGACGTTGACCCTGAACTATGGAAGATAACTGTTTCAAACTTAATAATTATGTGGGGCACATGTTATACTTTCATCATGAGACACATTTGGTCACATATCATCAAGGTCAAGGTCACTTTGACCCTTATGAAATGTGACCAAAATGGGGTAGTGAACCACTAAAAGTGACTATATCTCATGGTAGAAAGTGCCAATAAGCACCATTGTGCTTCCTATGTCTTGAATTAACAGCTTTGTGTTGCATGACCTTGGATGACCTTGACCTTGGGTCAAGGTCACATGAATTTTGGTAGGAAAAATGTGTAAAGCATTTCTTTGTGTATGATGTCATTGGTAGGTTTAGTTGTTTGACCTTGACCTTGAAGGTCACCTGAAGGTCAAGGTCATATAAAGGTCAAGGTCAAGCATGTGAGTCGTATGGGCTTTGCCCTTCTTGTTAGTCTGTCTGTCTGTCTGTCTGTCCCGTCTCCACGGCCTATATCTCAAAAACTACTGGACGGATTTCCTTGAGATTTTGCACACTGACTGGAAGTTAGGTCCCATTCAATATTATCAAATTTTCAGAATCGAGGTTTTAAAAGAAAGTGACTTTTTTACATTTTGGTGTTTCACTGAAAACAATTCAACAGACTCCATTTTGCAAAATCTGTGACGTCATCATTTGACGTCGTATAACGTGACGTCATTTGCGAGTATAATTTTCAGGATAATGGATTTCGTACACTCCGAAGCACCTCCCTCCATAGTCAATAGATGTGAGAGCCTAATCGAGTCAAACTCTTTTCCTACGTTCACAAAACAGCATTTGGCTTCTTTGTATTATGAACGTCTACCAGCAGACGCAAAAAAGCGATACTACGCTGTGTTGGCGTCAAATTCATTCCATTTGTGAAACCGGTAAAGTATATGTACCATCTAGATCGTTGCCTTCGCTGGTTAAAAGCCTGGAATGAGGGTGAAAAGGGCACGATTCTAACGCACTTTAGCCAGGCACTCTCCAGCCATGAAAATAGACGCCGACACGTGACCCAGATTCTCGCACTCAGCTGCGTGATTCGGGTGTAATACTGCCAATAAACATCGTTAAGCTTAAGATTACACCCGAATCACACGGACCGTTAAGGTGCATGGAGTACAGTACCGGTCAAAAGTCACAACGACCACCGACACCGACCATTTCAGCCTTCTTCATGATGCGTTAGAATCGTGCCGTTGTCGTGGTGGAATCGCCTAGCGAACTAACTGAATGTCGACACAATCACTCGGCACTGTTGCACATTTGCAGTCAACGTAAGATCTCGTACGACGATTTGATTCAAGGCCTAGTGCTAATTGTTTTGATGGTCTGGTCTCAGTGTCACAAAAATATGATGATTTAATCAATCCCTGTCCCGGAAATGTTGGGGACAACGACCATTAATTTTCAGCGTAATGACATCGAGTCAAACAGAGTTATCTATCCTACTTCAGCAAAACGCTTCGATGTTGAACCTCTACCAGCAGACGCCAAAATGCGATACTACGAGAAGAATATTGACGTTGATGGGTTAGATCCGTATGAAATACCAAACAGTTCATGCTATCATCCATTTTTCTACAATTTACAGTGCAAAATACGAACCACGGGGGTTTATGACAAGGTCGTTATAAATGCTTCATATACATACAAGTTTTCAATGGCACAGTTGGTAGAGTATTGGGCTCTTGGTCATGCATGACCAGGTTCGATTCTGTGCTGAAACTTTTTTTTCTTCTCTTTTTTCGAGAGGTTGTGGGTTCGAACCCGACCTGGTTTTTTGTGTTTGTGTGTGTGTGCGTTTTTTCCTCCTCTTTTCTCGAGAGGTTGCGGGTTCGAACCCGATCTTCTTCTTTTTCTCCAAAACCTGGAGGTTCAGCGCCAGCGGTTTTTATATGATTTGTTTGACAGGGGTTATCGCGTAGGTATCACTGACTTATTACGTACAGATAATGTCCATCACATGAGGTCAGTTGCGATGTATCTATATTATGCCTTTAGAAGAAGACAAGAGGCCTTAAAAACAACCGTTGAGATGTTCGAACAATTAAGTTGTGATGGGCTGGTGGCCTAACAAATAAAATTGTTCGTTCGTTCGTTCGTTCGTTCTCTCTCTCTCTCTCTCTCTCTCTCTCTCTCTCTCTCTCTCTCTCTCTCTCTCTCTCTCTCTCTTCCCCCTCCTCTCCACTTGAACCATCACCCCAAATCCACTACTCCCCAAACTCCCACACAGCAGACGTGCAAATGGCTTCGTTGCCGTGACAGGAAGAGGAGGCGGGGTGGCGTCTGGGAGCTTTTCCTGAGATCCCGGACTAAGTAGGACGGGACAGCTATATGCGACATGGCTTCCCTGTGTCTGCTCAGTTTCCATTCGATACAAAGCGCAGGCCGCGTGCACGCCCTGTGAATAGTAGAGGTGCCCCGTACTGTCTTCTCCTGCGCATTCTCCCTGGGGGTTGGGGGCTTAGAATTGACCCACCGCGTCCTCCTAGGCGATTCGTAAGACGCGAATAAATAGGGACACCGGGACTTCATTTGCGCTTACTCCAAATTATCCTAGTAATTTTCGTGCTTGATGGCCTTACATAACCTACAAAGGCTGACAGGCCATAGAACAATATCCATCCATCATTTATCTCGTACACACCGACCAGTATGTCTGGAAAATAAGTCTGTTGTTGCGTGATTGCCTCAAACGTGTGAGCAGAACTCGAAATGTCTTCTGAACTCATTCTGTGACTTAGTTCCCGGACCATGTCCTCGGTGTCCATCCCGATTTTGCTCTTGGGAAATGCAACTGTGTACAGCGGTGAGCGATTTGCGCGTATGCCACTTCGGGAATTGTCTGGAGGTTCCCCGCCCCCACCCATCCCTTTGTATTTGAGATGCACCTCGTTCCTACACCCCTCCCCAGTGCAGTAGTTTGCGCCATCGCTCCTGTCTCCTTGCCGCACTAGCAAAGCAGCCTGAACCGAAGCTTAGGGTTCAGTCTGCTTCCGGCTGACAGCCGTGCATGCGCAGGAGAGTCGAACTTTTCCTTGCACGCTTCAGCCTCGGGTGATAGAAAGCGATACCGGGGGAAGTTGGCGAAGCATCCAAGTTGCAGCTGTGAAGTTTCTGGGCAGTGTCGGCCATTGTTCCTGTCCGTGTCCGTGTCCTGCTCCCCTGTCAGCTCGACTGTTATTTTCTGAGTGAGAGCTCTGTTTGAGGAACATCTGAGGGTGGCTTGAAAAGGCGTACATCCATTCACAAACCAAGTTCGTTACGAAATGTTGCAGCAAAGGGTTCAAAGATCGTCCACGCTTGTCTCTGGGAATGATCTGGCAAGCATCACCAGAAGCTGACAATTACTCAGTAGATTGCAAACTGTGGGTTTAGAATCCAAGGGTTCGTTTCAGCCAAGATCTGTCAAAGACTTGAACTTCATGTGGCACAAGTACTTCGTTCTGAGAATAATGGGGGATGAGGTGAAGAGGTCGGGTGGATGGGTAGAGGAGAACTCATATGTAATGGACGCATTTGTAAGTGTAAGCCTCCGCTACGAATAAGATTTTGTGTGAAGATGTATGTTTGCTGCGCAATCTTGGTAGCTGTTGTAGAAAAAGTTATGCCCCGTGGGTTTTAGAGGAACAGTCCATCCTGCATCAACGACATTATGGAGCAAAACTACTATCTATATATATATATATATATATAAAACCCAAACGGTTTTGTCTCTGTATATCTGTGTATCTATCCATCCAATCTATGCATTCGGCCGCCCGTGCACGTATCTCTGCGAAATTTGGCATGTTGCTCCCCCGTGTCTTGATGGGGTTAGTCATCGAGTTTTGGAAGGCGTACCTTCAACCGTTCCGGAGATATTCACTCTGAAACTTTTTAGTCATGGGACTGTTGAGGGCAAAGGGAGGCAACTCGGCTCCAACATGTGCTTCGTGATGCATGAGGTTTTACGTGTCTGAGCTCAGCTCAGCTCATCACCTGTTGATGTTTCGTGAATGGGAGGGGGTGGGGGGTGGAGGAAGTATCTACGGTTTGGTTATTTATTTAGAGGGGGTGTGTGAAGCTAGGGGTTAGGGTAATGCCCGGGGGTGGGGTGATGCGGGTGGTGATGCCGGGGGGGGGGGGGGGGGGGGGGAGTTGCGGGGCGAGGCCGGGATGTGGGTTGGGGGGGGGGGGGGGTAGGGGGGAAAGTATCTACGGTACGGTTATTTAGGGGGAGAGGGTAATGCAAAAGGTGGAGACGGGAAAAGGTAGAGACGGGTAAACCATCCAGTTGCTTATACAGGGTGACACAAAAAAAGTATCATCACCTAAACTTGAATAACTTTTGAAATATTCAATCAATTCTTTTAATTTTTTAGATTCATCAAGAAGAAGCCTTGCTCTGTGAGTGTACCAAAGTGGAACTTCGAGATGCCTTGGACCACTGAGCAAGAGACATTTATAGTCGAGGCATATTTTCGGTTGAAGTTTATTCATGCAGCTCAGCTGCAATTCAGACAACGGATCGGATGTCGGGAATTTCCTCTCCACAGGACGATCTACAGTTGAGTCAACAAGTTCAGAACCCATGGAACTGTGCTAAACTTAAATGGTAAAGACACTAACTGACAATCATACTCCGGACGACCAAAATCATCAAGGACACCACCCAACGTTGCTGCAGTCAGAGACTCTGTTGCCCGCAGCCCAAACAAG
>JAWQFJ010007595.1:32500-38706 GCA_034096865.1 Theodoxus fluviatilis
GGCTCTGTGTGAGGTTGCATTTCTCACCCTGTCCCTAGGCTGTGTGTGTGTGGTTGCATTGCTCACCCTGTCCCTAGGCTCTGTGTGTGGTTGCATTGCTCCCTCACCCTGTCCCTAGGCTCTGTGTGTGTGTGGTTGCATTGCCCCCTCACCCTGTCCCTGGGCTATGTGTGTGGTTGCATTGCTCACCCTGTCCCTAGGCTCTGTGTGTGGTTGCATTGCTCACCCTGTCCCTGGGCTCTGTGTGTGGTTGCATTTCTCACCCTGTCCCTAGGCTCTGTGTGTGGTTGCATTGCTCCCTCACCCTGTCCCTAGGCTCTGTGTGTGGTTGCATTGCTCCCTCACCCTGTCCCTAGGCTCTGTGTGTGGTTGCATTTCTCACCCTGTCCCTAGGCTCTGTGTGTGGTTGCATTGCTCCCTCACCCTGTCCCTAGGCTCTGTGTGTGGTTGCATTTCTCACCCTGTCCCTAGGCTCTGTGTGTGGTTGCATTGCTCACCCTGTCCCTAGGCTCTGTGTGTGGTTGCATTGCTCACCCTGTCCCTAGGCTCTGTGTGTGGTTGCATTGCTCCCTCATCCTGTCCCTAGGCTCTGTGTGTGATTGCATTGCTCACCCTGTCCCTAGGCTCTGTGTGTGGTTGCATTGCTCACCCTGTCCCTGGGCTCTGTGTGTGATTGCATTGCTCACCCTGTCCCTGGGCTCTGTGTGTGGTTGCATTTCTCACCCTGTCCCTAGGCTCTGTGTGTGGTTGCATTGCTCACCCTGTCCCTGGGCTCTGTGTGTGGTTGCATTTCTCACCCTGTCCCTAGGCTCTGTGTGTGGTTGCATTGCTCACCCTGTCCCTAGGCTCTGTGTGTGGTTGCATTTCTCACCCTGTCCCTAGGCTCTGTGTGTGGTTGCATTTCTCACCCTGTCCCTGGGCTCTGTGTGTGGTTGCATTTCTCACCCTGTCCCTAGGCTCTGTGTGTGGTTGCATTGCTCCCTCATCCTGTCCCTAGGCTCTGTGTGTGATTGCATTGCTCACCCTGTCCCTGGGCTCTGTGTGTGGTTGCATTTCTCACCCTGTCCCTAGGCTCTGTGTGTGGTTGCATTGCTCACCCTGTCCCTAGGCTCTGTGTGTGGTTGCATTGCTCACCCTGTCCCTAGGCTTTGTGTGTGGTTGCATTGCTCACCCTGTCCCTAGGCTCTGTCTGTGGTTGCATTGCTCCCTCACCCTGTCCATAGGCTCTGTGTGTGGTTGCATTGCTCACCCTGTCCCTAGGCTCTGTGTGTGATTGCATTGGTCCCTCACCCTGTCCCTAGGCTCTGTGTGTGGTTGCATTGCTCCCTCACCCTGTCCCTAGGCTATGTGTGTGGTTGCATTGCTCCCTCACCCTGTCCCTAGACTATGTGTGTGGTTGCATTTCTCACCCTGTCCCTAGGCTGTGTGTGTGGTTGCATTTCTCACCCTGTCCCTAGGCTCTGTGTGTGGTTGCATTGCTCCCTCACCCTGTCCCTAGGCTCTGTGTGTGGTTGCATTTCTCACCCTGTCCCTAGGCTCTGTGTGTGGTTGCATTGCTCCCTCACCCTGTCCCTAGGCTCTGTGTGTGGTTGCATTTCTCCCTCACCCTGTCCCTAGGCTCTGTGTGTGGTTGCATTGCTCCCTCACCCTGTCCCTAGGCTCTGTGTGTGGTTGCATTGCTCCCTCACCCTGTCCCTAGGCTCTGTGTGTGGTTGCATTGCTCCCTCACCCTGTCCCTAGGCTCTGTGTGTGGTTGCATTGCTCCCTCATCCTGTCCCTAGGCTCTGTGTGTGGTTGCATTTCTCACCCTGTCCCTAGGCTCTGTGTGTGGTTGCATTGCTCCCTCACCCTGTCCCTAGGCTCTGTGTGTGGTTGCATTGCTCCCTCACCCTGTCCCTAGGCTCTGTGTGTGGTTGCATTGCTCCCTCATCCTGTCCCTAGGCTCTGTGTGTGGTTGCATTGCTCCCTCACCCTGTCCCTAGGCTCTGTGTGTGGTTGCATTGCTCCCTCATCCTGTCCCTAGGCTCTGTGTGTTGTTGCATTGCTCCCTCATCCTGTTCCTAGGCTCTGTCTGTGGTTGCATTGCTCCCTCACCCTGTCCCTGGGCTCTGTGTGTGGTTGCATTGCTCCCTCATCCTGTCCCTAGGCTCTGTCTGTGGTTGCATTGCTCCCTCACCCTGTCCCTAGGCTCTGTGTGTGGTTGCATTGCTCCCTCACCCTGTCCCTAGGCTCTGTGTGTGGTTGCATTGCTCACCCTGTCCCTAGGCTCTGTGTGTGGTTGCATTGCTCACCCTGTCCCTAGGCTCTGTGTGTGGTTGCATTGCTCCCTCACCCTGTCCCTAGGCTCTGTGTGTGGTTGCATTGCTCCCTCACCCTGTCCCTAGGCTCTGTGTGTGGTTGCATTGCTCCCTCACCCTGTCCCTAGGCTCTGTGTGTGGTTGCATTGCTCCCTCACCCTGTCCCTAGGCTCTGTGTGTGGTTGCATTGCTCCCTCACCCTGTCCCTAGGCTCTGTGTGTGGTTGCATTTCTCACCCTGTCCCTAGGCTCTGTGTGTGGTTGCATTGCTCCCTCACCCTGTCCCTAGGCTCTGTGTGTGGTTGCATTGCTCCCTCACCCTGTCCCTAGGCTCTGTGTGTGGTTGCATTGCTCCCTCACCCTGTCCCTAGGCTCTGTGTGTGGTTGCATTGCTCCCTCACCCTGTCCCTAGGCTCTGTGTGTGGTTGCATTTCTCACCCTGTCCCTAGGCTCTGTGTGTGGTTGCATTGCTCCCTCACCCTGTCCCTAGGCTCTGTGTGTGGTTGCATTTCTCACCCTGTCCCTAGGCTCTGTGTGTGGTTGCATTTCTCACCCTGTCCCTAGGCTCTGTGTGTGGTTGCATTGCTCCCTCACCCTGTCCCTAGGCTCTATGTGTGGTTGTATTGCTCCCTCATCCTGTCCCTAGGCTCTGTGTGTGGTTGCATTTCTCACCCTGTCCCTGGGATCTGTGTGTGGTTGCATTGCTCCCTCACCCTGTCCCTAGGCTCTGTGTGAGGTTGCATTTCTCACCCGGTCCCTAGGCTCTGCGTGTGGTTGCATTGTTCCCTCACCCTGTCCCTAGGCTCTGTGTGTGGTTGCATTTTTCACCCTGTCCCTAGGCTCTGTGTGTGGTTGCATTTCTCACCCTGTCCCTAGGCTCTGTGTGTGGTTGCATTGCTCACCCTGTCCCTAGGCTCTATGTGTGATTGCATTGCTCCCTCTTTTTTCTGGTTTTGTCTTGATTTCTCTGGTGAATTCTGGTCTTCCTCGGGACAGGAAGTGGAAAAAGTGTGGGGTGAAAGGAAAGTTTTGTGCAAGGGCAAGGGGCAGGATAAACTGGGACCGACGGGAAATATGGAGAATTCTAGGGTGTCGTCCGGTCTCTTGAAACAGTTGACCGCCAGCACTGGGGTGTTATGTAAACACCCAGTGCATGCTGCGAGTTCTTCCCTAGTCTGGGGCCCCTTGCGGGTTTCGTTTCAGTAGGGGCAGCTGCAGGTGTGGCCATTGCTTTCACCTTCCGGACAACATCTTGTTCTCCTCAGCTCGGTCCATGTTGACCCTCCCTCATTTGACCATCTGCCCGCCTCTTTCTGGGTCGTCGGTAGGACTTGACTCGGGGCACGCATGCCAAGGCTGTTTGGTAGTGAGTGTTTGACCATCTGTCCGCCTCTTTCTGGGTCGTCGGTAGGACTTGACTCAGGGCACGCATGCCAAGGCAGTTTGGTAGTGAGTGTTTGACCATCTGTCCGCCTCTTTCTGGGTCGTCGGTAGGACTTGACTCAGGGCACGCATTCCAAGGCAGTTTGGTAGTGAGTGTCGGATTGGACGAAGGCCCACGTTGCCTGTCTGTGACCGAGATGGATATACGTATTCAATAACTGCAATACTGATAGCATTAATGCGTAGACAGTTCGGATGGAGACACTCTTCAGGCAAGAGATTTTTCCGTTAATTAACGGAAATCCGTTAATTCTGAAGCTCCAGGGGTCATTCTCGTGATTCGCGCAGATCCGTTGAGAAAATTTTTTTTTTTTTTTTTTTGGGAGGGGGGGTGAGGTTTTGTATATAAGGCTCTAAGCGTAGCGTCTGTAAGCCGACGTTCACTTCAGCGTGACGTCACGTGTCACCGGAAGTTGGTAGAGGTCACTCGCTTATCTATTTTTAGATCGCACCGTTTGCTGCTTGCCTGCGGACGCTAACCCTGCGTTCCGTTGACTCTGCTTCATCTCTGCTACGCTGTAGCAGGGTCAGGAGTTTCGATTGGTCGGTTTCTTTAATTATTTTAAAAGCACGTTACCATTAAAAGTAGAGGCTTTTGGAGGCCCCCTTTGAATACACGAATCCCCAATATTATTTCACACTCAAATTTATCACTCTTGAACGAAGAAACGACTTAATAAAAGCATTAGGGTCGAAAATCCATTAATAACAAAAGGGAGGTAACCATCACCAGTCATAGAGGAAGGTCAAGGAAATCCAAACATGTGTGTCGTCTGCTAAATTTTTACTCTCATGGGTATAAATGCCGACGTTTACTACAAATATCAAACCAAGACATACAATCCACTCTGCCACGGTGATGAGAGCACGAAAACATTTATTTCTTCGAAATTTGACAGCAATCGGCACGTATTCCACTTCCATGTTATGTAAACTCCATGGTTCGAAGCATGTTTACCGTGGAGTGACTTCCAATTAGTTGTGTTTAGTATGAGCCAATCAAATGCGGCTACGAGTTCTGTAGTTTCATCGTTGCTAGGCACAGCAAACGCTCTAGCTGCTGCGCGACCTTTGACAGGAAGTTGACCTCTGCCACTGGGTGAAACGTCACCAAAGATTGTGTATGAATGATTTTCCACCCTAATACTTTTATTATGTCGTTTCTTCGATCAATAGTGATCAATTTGAGTGTCAAATAATATTCGAGATTCGTGTATTCAAAGGGGGCCTCCAAAACCCTCTACTTTTAATGGTAACGTGCTTTAAAAATAATTAAAGAAACCGACCAATCGAAACTCCTGACCCTGCTACAGCGTAGCAGAGATGAAGCAGAGTCAACGGAACGCAGGGTAAGTGTAGCGTATGTAAGCCGACGTTCACTTCGGCGTGACGTCACGTGTGCCCGGAAGTTGGAAGAGGTCACTCGCATATCTATTTTTAGATTGCGCCGTTCGCTGCTTGCCTGCAGACGCTGATGTAGTTCTCAAACGGTTTTAAAATGAGAAAAGATTGACAGATGAAAACAGTGAAAGATAGCGTGCTATCCTGGGCATTTACCGGAAATGTAGGTCTCAAGTGGATTGAAAACGTTCACTGAAGAAGGGCGTGTGCCCGAAAGACTTTGATTTTGGTGTTTGTCGTGTGTTTGTTTCTTTTTGATAGTGGATTGAAAATGAGAGACACTTTGAGAATGGCCGTGTTTGGGAATATAGTTCGTCTGCTCGACGCGATCGCCATCTTGATCTTTCTTGACGCCTGCCCCGAGTTGCGCAGTGGCGGCGCTTTAAAGTGATGGACAGGAGCAGCGCTTGCGCCGAGAAACGCTTCGCTAAATTTCCCGCTTATCACCGCTTGCAAGCGCAACTCGAGGCTGCATCAACCGATAAAAATGCTTCGGAAGCTGAAACCGAGTGAGATAGCGACAGCAAGAGAAATAGACAAAGGAGGAAATGTAAAAAACTGTTGGAGTTTCAAATGGATGGAAGAAAAAGTTACCATTTCTGGTGATATTGAGGTGAAAGTTGGCGACACGATCGCCAAAGTGAACTCAGCTGGGAAAGCAGTATGCAGTTTGTGCAGTGATGAAGTGATAAACTACGCCAACAACGGTAAAAAAAAGCTTTGTACAACACCTGACATCCAAATGTCACGTTGTGAAGGTGGCTGCACAACGATCTACACAACAATATGAGCTTATCACAATACAAAACATAACAGTATGATACATTAAAAAAAAACATACTGCCTATCTATTTATTTAAGATTTTTTTAAATATATATAGTAAATGTACATTATATGGTAAGGAAACTTAAGAGTCTCAAATACAAACCATGAATCTCAACAATTATAATTTGGTGTTTGCTAATCAAAAATGTTGTTCTGGACTTGCCACAGCTGTCAGGAGAGTGACTTTTAAAAAGTCAAAATGTGAAAAACTCTTCAACTTCAGGGGGCTCTGCCTCCAGA
>JAWQFJ010007596.1:10000-15762 GCA_034096865.1 Theodoxus fluviatilis
ACACACAGACAGACAGACACACACACACAGACACACACATAGACACACATGCACGCAGACAGACAGACAGATAGACACACACGCACAGACAGAGAGACAGGCAGGCAGGCAGGCAGACACACAGACACACAGACAGACAGGCAGGCAAGAAGGCAGGCAGGCATGCGGACATGCAGATACAGGCAGGCAGGCAGGCAGGCAGGCAGGCAGGCAGGCAGGCAGGCAGGCAGGCAGACAGGCAGGCAGGCAGACAGGCAGGCAGGCAGGCAGGCAGGCAGGCAGGCAGGCAGGCAGAGAGGCAGGCAGGCAGAGAGGCAGGAAGGAAGGCAGACAGACAGACAGACAGTCAGACAGACAGATAGACAGACAGACAGACAGACAGACAGACAGACAGACAGACAGACAGACAGACAGACAGACAGACAGACAGACAGACAGACAGACAGACAGACAGACAGACAGACAGACAGACAGACAGACAGACAGACAGACAGACAGACAGACAGACACACAGACAGACAGACAGACAGACAGACAGACAGACAGACAGACAGACAGACAGACAGACAGACAGACAGACAGACAGACAGACAGACAGACAGACAGACAGACAGACAGACACGCAAGCAGGCCGGCAGCCTGGCAGAAGAACATGAAGAATGGGGACACAGAGGTAGACAGAGACAATGCTTGCCACCACCGCCGCCGCCAGAGACAGCGAAACGACAACGGCGAGGACAACGAAAACGGTGGCGGCGACGACGACAACGACGGCGACGAAGAAAAAGAAGAAGAACGTAGACCTATCGAGACTAGCGTGCAAGAAGGCGATCATGATGACCGACAGACCCACCGACTGATGAAATAGCAAAATAAAAAATACATAGAGTAAAGAAAAAAGTAATCAGAAACCAAGAATCGTGGGCAGAACTCCGAGGAGATCCAGGTAAACATATTCTAGAAGGCATACTTTTAAAAGTGAATGTTTCATGATGAAAATTAGCCGAGGATACCAAACACATCTGCTAATCTTCTTTGGACGCATTTCAACAGCTGAATAGATGTTGTGACTGTCTTTTTCTCCAGCAGCCAATCCCTCTCTCTTGACCCATCTCATCGCCTGCTCTTCCAGAATGTCGAGCGACAAGAGAGCGGACAGCGAGAATGGAAGAAGAGAGGAAACGCTCCTTCATTTCACGTGCTCAATGAGGGAAGACAGAGAGACAGAGAGAGAAAAAAAAAGAACAGCGATCCATCTTGCTCTCCGTCGCTCTCTTGGTTGCGAGAAGAGGCCAGGGGAGAGAAGACAGGATGAAAGAAGGAAGAGGAGCGAGGAGACCAAGGGAGGACTCAGTCTTATTTGGCTGTAAATAACCTCGGAAGCTTTGGACAGCATCTTTCGCCACCATCGGAGTTTCCGGGGTTCCTCTGCCAGTCTCTGGCAAGACAAGCGCTGGGCTATTCTTCCGTGTCAGTCTTGGGGCTGGGGGTAAGGAAGCGAGGCTCTCTGGAGCGGCACACAGTCCAAGAACTGGACTCGCTTGTCGAGGCCAGTTTTCAATTTATTTGGGCCGGTGTCGAGCCTCTCTCCTTCGGGGACGATATTCATCTGGCGTAAAGGGTTGTCAACCGAACGTCGTCGAGGCGCCCTTGCCAAATGGAATGATTTTTTTTGGTGGCTCGCTCTGGGATGAGGTTTGCGGATTGTCGCCCGAGTCCTAGGCAGGCCTGACGATTGTTTTGGGGATGATAAGCGTCCTGCATCAACAGGAGATGCACGATAGTGCCTCGGCGTGACATTCCATTAATCGTGGTCATTGCTGGATTGATAATCATAATGAAGGTGGTGCCGAACATTTCTGTCGGAATTTGATTGAAAGCTGCCTTGAGAGTAACCCTTGCTCAATTCTGCTGTAAAAAACAAAACACGTGTACTTTGTATTAGTTCCTCACTGAATTCTGTTTTAGAAGAAAATGCGTGCTTTGTTTAGAGAGCCGCTCGTTGATTGATTTGAACAAAAAGAAGTAAAGAAACTTTTTTCTCCCTGAAATTTGATTGCAGGGTCTTTAGTACTGAACTAAATACAGCGTCCGTGAAATGTTTCTATAGGAAATTTTTAAAGTGCTTTCTTTGTGACGTATACAGGTTGCTTCTTTCACGGTCATGGATAAACGCAGCTTCGTGAGTGACAGTTATATCTTACACTGAACATTTCATACGCTCGTTAGAAAAGAATCCCGAAGTTGCGTCGAAATAATAGCAACTGTAGTTTTATACGCTTCTTCCTTCAGATTACCGAATGAACAAGTAACTTTGTCAGCACAACGATCTTGTTTCATGAGCTCGCACTTTCCTCTCACCAAGTACAATGAAGCGTTTTGTAAATATCTCTCTCTCTCGTTGTTTCTCTCTCTCTCTCTGTTTCTCTCTCTCTCCCTCTCTCTCTCTGTTTCTCTCTCTCTCTCTCTCTCTCTCTCTCTCTCTCTCTCTCTCTCTCTCTCTCTCTCTCTCTCCCTCTCTCTCTCTCTCTCTCCCTCTCTCTCTGTTTCTCTCTCTCCCTCCCTCTCTCTCTCTCCCTCCCTCTCTCTCTGTTTTTCTCTCTCTCTCTCTCCCTCTCTCTCTGTCTCTCTCTCTGTTTCTCTCTCTAACTCTCTCTGTTTCTCTCTCTATCTCTCTCTGTTTCTCTCTCTGTCTCTCTCTGTTTCTCTCTCTGTCTCTCTCTCTGTTTCTCTCTCTGTCTCTCTGTCTCTCTCTCTGTCTCTCTCTCTCTCTCCCTCCCTCCTCTCTCTCTCTCTCTCTCTCGGTTTCTCTCTCTATGTCTGTTTCTCTCTCTATGTCTCTCTCTCTCTCTCTCTCTCTCTCTCTCTCTCTCTCTCTCTCGTCTTATAAGTCTTCTCGCTCCACTCTGTGCTTAAATATCGATAACATCCTGAAGGGTTATGAGAATGTGTAGTTTTCGTTATTGTTTTCTAAGCACGTAAAGGGTCGCAGAACATGACCAAGCAAAACATTTCCGACGAAATCGATGAAGCCTGGAACATAAATGCCATAAACACCGCAAAAAACAGCAAGGGAACTAGTAACCGTTGATATTATCGTAGAACATCGGCAAGCTATTTGGTCCTTTGCGGTGTTCAAAGACTACATTTTCAGGTTCAATGTACTACACTATCGCCTCAACGGGTGATGCAGTAAGGGTGGATACATCAAAAGGTCTCTGCGAAGTGTAATAGAAATTCATTATTTTGAAAGTATCGGTCTTATTCCATTTGTTTTCGGATACTATTTCGCGACAGTCATTACTTCCAAAGCATCGTTGTACCGCTGAACGCATTCACACCATCGCCTGTCTCTCCACGCTAGACCACTGCTTCATCACCAGCACTCCTCATCGTCAGTACAACTCCAATCATACATCGTCCACACTCTAACAGTCATCAAAATTCCAGTCCGTCTGATGAGGGTCCAACTCTTCCCGACACTTTCCCGTGTTCGGACTTGGCGGTTCCAATCCTTATCACTGACACCGAACAAGCTTTCATCCATTACCGAGAAAGCGTCAGGGACAGAGTGCAGGACGTCCGAACGCGTCTCCACCGGTGGAGAGCGGGTCAGGGGAGATTAGCGGTGGCGAGTGAGCGATGACGGCAGTGCAGCGGTGGCGGTCTAGGTGGGGATAGCGGAGAGCGCCAGATGGAAGACAGGCAGACAGGCGGACACCCCAGTAGCGCAGACCTTGGTGTCCCTTTCAAAGGGGAGGTCTTGACCACGTGGTCCCGAGACTCTTGAAGTGGTTCCAGAGCTCGGATGGAATCCCTGCCTTCTCGGCTTCCCGGTCCTGAGAAAAGTTGGACGTCTGCCCACAGTAATTCCGTATTTGTCATTCCAAGTCTTGGAACTAGACTGAGTAGGGAGGATAGAGTCGAGTTTCGTCGTCCCGGGTGTGCATGTGGCTGTAGACTCAGAAAGCCATCTGGATTGGCAAGTGTTACAACAGCCAGTTTGAATGTCGTTGCTCCCTACCGTAAGGCATGTTTGTCACGAGAAGACAAAATAAAATGTTATCTTAATATTTTGATTGTTCACGCACACGCGCGCATTCATACACAAGTGCGCGTGTGCGCTGAGACATAGGCCCAAACTCACAGTTACGCATTCACACACAATGAAATGTAACCGAAATCCACACTGTGACAATGTACATGCACACATTGATGCACACAAACACAGACACAAATATGCACAAATAGACAGATAAAATGACGCACTAACATTCACATAGATCAAAGAGAACCACAAATTCTGAGAAACGCATCGACGGGAAGACAATACAACACGCACGCACACATACACACACATACACACCCGTACACATACGTACACACAGACACACACACATCCACTCTAATAATCTACCTACCTACCTACCTACCTATCTATCTATCTATCTATCTATCTATTTATTTATCTATCTATCTATCTATCTATCTATCTATCTATCTATCTATCTATCTATCTATCTATCTATCTATCTATCTATCTATCTATCTATCTATCTATCTATCTATCTATCTATCTATCTATCTATCTATCTATCTATCTATCTATCTATCTATCTATCTATCTATCTATCTATCTATCTATCTATCTATCTATCTATCTATCTATCTATCTATCTATCTATCTATCTATCTATCTATCTATCTATCTATCTATCTATCTATCTATCTATCTATCTATCTATCTATCTATCTATCTATCTATCTATCTATCTATCTATCTATCTATCTATCTATCATCATCTATCTATCTATCTATCTATCTATCTATCTATCTATCTATCTATCTATCTATCTATCTATCTATCTATCTATCTATCTATCTATCTATCTATCTATCTATCTATCTATCTATCTATCTATCTATCTATCTATCTATCTATCTATCTATCTATCTATCTATCTATCTATCTATCTATCTATCTATCTATCTATCTATCTATCTATCTATCTATCTATCTATCTATCTATCTATCTATCTATCTATCTATCTATCTATCTATCTATCTATCTATCTATCTATCTATCTATCTATCTATCTATCTATCTATCTATCTATCTATCTATCTATCTATCTATCTATCTATCTATCTATCTATCTATCTATCTATCTATCTATCTATCTATCTATCTATCTATCTATCTATCTATCTATCTATCTATCTATCTATCTATCTATCTATCTATCTATCTATCTATCTATCTATCTATCTATCTATCTATCTATCTATCTATCTATCTATCTATCTATCTATCTATCTATCTATCTATCTATCTATCTATCTATCTATCTATCTATCTATCTATCTATCTATCTATCTATCTATCTATCTATCTATCTATCTATCTATCTATCTATCTATCTATCTATCTATCTATCTATCTATCTATCTATCTATCTATCTATCTATCTATCTATCTATCTATCTATCTATCTATCTATCTATCTATCTATCTATCTATCTATCTATCTATCTATCTATCTATCTATCTATCTATCTATCTATCTATCTATCTATCTATCTATCTATCTATCTATCTATCTATCTATCTATCTATCTATCTATCTATCTATCTATCTATCTATCTATCTATCTATCTATCTATCTATCTATCTATCTATCTATCTATCTATCTATCTATCTATCTATCTATCTATCTATCTATCTATCTATCTATCTATCTATATATCTATCTATCTA
>JAWQFJ010007597.1:0-12090 GCA_034096865.1 Theodoxus fluviatilis
ACAAGCAGAACATATCACCCCAAAAAGTCACAAGTCTGTATGCGTGAGGGTGATTAAATCGAAACACGATCCAGAACAATGCACTACAATTGCATCGGAGGGGGAACGTTAAATCACGAAACGCCATTATAGACAGAATATGACTTCTTATTTTCATGCCATGGAAATTTAGGGGACTGAAAAGGCCAATAAAGAGTGTTCCCGAATCTTTAGTGTTGAGTGTCCCACCCTCATGCTCCCTCTGTGGGTTCGGGTTCGTAAGAGGCGAATAACTAGGGACACCGTGACTTGATTAGCGTTTACTTTCAACGGTTCTAGTGATATTCGTGCTAAATGGCCTTACATAGCCTAAAAAGGCTGATAGGCCGTAAAACTCCATCCATCCATCCAGCCCACCAACATGCACACACACACACACACACAGGGGCGGATACAAATACAACTATACACAAGCAGATGCACAAACAAGAGCTCAACAGCAATGCACTGGTGCCTAACTTGCACATGTTGCACTCTTCTCTTCACAATGTCCTTTTGTACGGGGGTTCTCCTAGCTTGCGCCGGGAAGTCAAAGTTGTACGGGGGTTCTCCTAGCTTGCGCCGGGAAGTCAAAGTTGTACGGGGGTTCTCCTAGCTTGCGCCGGGAAGTCAAAGTTCACAAACGCTGGTGGTCGTTTTTGACAAACTTTATTCATGCACTGATCGATACACAGCGGTGACAGTAAACAGTATCATCGTAACAACTTCACTCTTCACGCAGTGCCGCTGAGGACTCACTCTTTACAAAGGAGGACTCGTTTATCCCCTAGTTAAGCTCTCACCTTAACTCTGTCATTAGCCTGATTCAACCACTTGACCCGGCAACGGTTAGTGGAGAGGCTGATGTAAACACAGAACAGCCCAATTACACTATGATCTTCTCAAACGAACCTTCACAACACACACATGCACCTTACAAATTAATACACCACATGCACATGTAGAATTTGATGAAAACATGCAGAAAGGTCTTCATGTGTGTCCCCTTACACACACACACAATGTACACACACACACACACACACACACACACACCAGTTGGTGATGAAGATCAGCAGTCTTGATGACGTGTTGCTGATGGTTGCTGTTGGCAAATTCTTCAAGGTGATTCAGTATTGCTCTCAGTGTTAAGCATTGTGATGGCACACAAAATGCACTCACACATAATATGGTCAGACTGGTTAGTGTTAAAGGTCAGCAATCTAGACGACATATTGCTGATTGTTACTAGAAGCTAAAACTGCCCAAGTTGTGTATGGCATCCTGACAGCCTTGTGACGATGCACACACAAACATGTACACACTTGCCAACATGCACACACTTGCACATTTGCATGCACACACACACCTACCATTCACAAAACATACAACATACTGACATCTTCATTTGCATCACAAGTACCCCAGTCAAGAAATGACACACACTAATGCAATTTTCTTTTATATTGTTGTCACAACAGAACCAGTAATGTTTTTGTGCAGTTTCCGCTTTAGCTCATTCTGCAAGAATGATTAGGAAAAATGTGAGACATCATTCAAAAGGGAAAAATGTAAGGGCTTAATACAGTCATTGTTACTGGGTCTCAAAAGGCTGTACAAGTTACCCCCTGAGCATAGGGCCATTTGATCCCTCCTTGACTGACTCCCATTGTGGGTTGGGGGTCAGATTAGACCCTCCGCGTCTCCCTATGGGATTCGCAAGAGGCGAATAAATAGGGACATCGTGACTTCATTTGCGCTTACTCTAAACTATTCCAGCAATTGTTGTGCTTAATGGCCTTACATAGCCTACAAAGGCTAATAGGCCGTAAAACACCATCCATCCATCCATCCATCCATCTTGACTTACGCCTGCAGACAAACAGGGACTGACAGACTTGGGATGTATGTGTCTGGAACATTGTTCTTCGATTTATTTTGGTGGAGCTTCTGTACAAAGTGTATTTTTATCATACATGTATAATGTTTATGTTGTGAAGACACTAGAATTTTCTCCAGTGTTGCTGGCAGCGTCGCAGGCGTGTTTATCAGTCAGGTCACAGCCTTGACCCGCGCGCGACCGAGTTAGGCTAATATTAGCTTGTTGTGACACGGTAAGTCAGTCGCGTCGCAGTTAGGAATGTGGAAGTAGGTGCGATATTGTGCTGGTAGTTTCTAGAAATTGTGTAAAGGTATATAAGGAGCGAAAGCGAGTGAGAGAGGGAGAGCAGCAGATACGGCAGAGTTAAAGGTGAGAGCTTTGACTCCCAGGGGAGCGAGTTTCTGCTGTGTGCTAGCGAGCCTCTGCGGTACTGTAAGCAAGTGAAGCTGTGCGAGTGCTAACGAATTGCTTTCTGACAGACTTGGGATGTATGTGTCTGGAACATTGTTCTTCGATTTATTTTGGTGGAGCTTCTGTACAAAGTGTATTTTTATCATACATGTATAATGTTTATGTTGTGAAGACACTAGAATTTTCTCCAGTGTTGCTGGCAGCGTCGCAGGCGTGTTTATCAGTCAGGTCACAGCCTTGACCCGCGCGCGACCGAGTTAGGCTAATATTAGCTTGTTGTGACACGGTAAGTCAGTCGCGTCGCAGTTAGGAATGTGGAAGTAGGTGCGATATTGTGCTGGTAGTTTCTAGAAATTGTGTAAAGGTATATAAGGAGCGAAAGCGAGTGAGAGAGGGAGAGCAGCAGATACGGCAGAGTTAAAGGTGAGAGCTTTGACTCCCAGGGGAGCGAGTTTCTGCTGTGTGCTAGCGAGCCTCTGCGGTACTGTAAGCAGAGTGAAGCTGTGCGAGTGCTACGAATTGCTGTTGCTGATTCTCACCACTGTAGAGGTCAGTGCGTGAATAAAGTTTATTGGAAACGACCACCAGAGTCTGTCACTTCGATCGACTTCCTAGCGCAAGCCAGGAGAACCCCCGTACATCAAGGTATTGCAAGAGAAGAGTGCAACATTAGTAAACATGCAAAGTGATTTGTGTGATTGAAGACAGTTCTCATCGAGTTGTATTTTTGACATGCACTTTTTTTAAAGCTTTTTTTGGGGGGGGTAACTGGATGATACTATATTATAATCAGAGTTAAAATGATAACTGTAGAACAGTGACAGTATGGTACCAGCAGCATCTTCGCTCCGTGGGGAGTATTCCGTTTCCATGCTGCCCCACTGCAGCTAGGAAAGAGGGGCGCGTTTGTTTGGCGCAAAATCGCGAGGGCTAGGCGTTTCCTACGTTCCTCGCTCAAAAGGACGCACTTGCCGTGATGGCGGGAAACCGAGAGAGGTCCGGAGCTCCCACGATCCTTCCCACTGCAGTGACCCAGATGAGCCAAAATGGCGGAGACAGTGCGAGTTGGGCTGGTGTTCAGAGAGAACAGTGCCTTTAATGTGCTTCTCAGGGTTCGAGAATGGAAAAGGGTACGTACACGAAAATATTTGCTGTTCGAGTGTTCATTTCTATATATAGAGGAGTAGGAGTATTGGGTATTTTTGGACATAGATGTTCCGAAGAAAAAAACAAAAGCTTATGGTAACAGGTCATTTTTCTTCATAGGCCCAAAGTATTGGAACAACATTCCAGAACGACTCAGAAAGTCAAGGAGTCTAGAAGATTTTAAAAAAGGACTAAAAACACATCTTTAGCCAAGAACCTTTGTTTTGGTGACTATGTTGCGCATTGAGCATGCCTTCAAGGTGTGAAATCTGCGCATAACAAGAATACACATACATACATTCATACACACATACATACATACATACACTGCTGAAAATTGTTTTATTGCTTGCAGTATACGTACGCTCTATGAATTATGTCCCTTCACCGTATACATGAATTATGTCCCTTGAATTGATCAAAATGAATCGAGCAAAGCCGGGCGCTGATTGGTTGTCTAAAATAGTTGCGTGTCGCACAGATACATGATACTATAGACGTCTCTGCTGGTGATAGTACTATCAAGCTGCTCAGTTGTACACACTTGTGCTTTTCCTACATTATTTTTGATGATTGGCTGTTGAGAAATACGGCGCCACGGAAGTTTTGGTTGGATGGGACAGTTCTTCATGCTCACAGCATGCAAGATAGTCAGTTCTGCTGAAGAACATGTGTCAGTTTGATAGAGAAATAGACCAGTATCTGAATGCGATTTGCAACGATGCAATAGGTCCTATTTACATTTATATTTACTCAACAGAAAACCACGCAAAACGAGGATTGTCTCGCGACCAATCAGTGCCAGGGTTTTGAACGGGATATGGACTTATGTGAAGAAGACTTCCTACAACGGCCCAGTCACTGCCACCTCTGTGCTTCAGGAGGCGGTTCTGAGAGCTCGGCCCAGTCACTGCCACCTCTGTGCTTCAGGAGGCGGTTCTGAGAGCTCTGCAGCAGTCCTCCCTGCCAGTAAAGGTGCTCTTTTTTATAATGCCACTTGTTCACCCATTGATGGATGCTCCAACCACACACATTTACCCCCTGGTCATCGGGCTACCTCTTTGTATCACTCCAACACTGTCTCAACTCCCTGGGGAGCATGCAACCAGGCTGCAGATGAACGTGCCCAAGTTATCTCACAATCTTCCAACTCAGCCCTCACAGGTACCCGTTTTACTCCTGGGTGGGGAGAAACAATGCAAATAAAGCACCTTGCTCAAGGATGCAACTCTAGAATATGCACAGCTTCGAACGCTGCACCCGCTAGCCGCAAGCGACCACAGGTCAAGCGCGCTGACCACGCGGCCACGGAGCCCCACACCAGAGAAGACTACGCTGGGAAATCGGGACTGAGCATGAGAAAACAAAACCCTAGTTCGGAAAATGACAAAACGAGATGTTTCAACCAACATCATTCATTCATTCATTCACAATCAAGAAAAAAACTGCATGCTCATAAAGATGATCCATAATTTTTCACAGTAAAACAAAGCTCAGGAAAGCAATTACATTACCTAGTGCTACGACGGATTTTCTCAGCGTTTGCTCAAGAACTGCTTTGCCAACCTTAGCCTTATTTCCCATGCATGGTCTAAGGGCTCCTCGCTTACGCTAGGAACCTTGCAAGATCTTGCAAGGAATTGGCTGGCGTCAACCTGTGGCAGTACGATGAATTGCTTTAAAGGCTGAAGAGAAAAAAGTTTATATCTTGCTGGCAGACCCCATACCCCACCCATTACATGCAGTAGTCAGCCTAACAAGGTAGGTGAAAATAATTCTTGCGACATGAAATAAATATTTTTACTTTTAAAAAAAGGTTTTTGGAGTTACGTGCAAGGTAAATGTCAGCAGGTGAGTTGCATGCAATATCTCACAGCATCCGACTGACATAGCACACCGCAATCACGACCAGGCCTGTATTGCATGGACTATAGGAAAGCAGGGATCTTGCAAAGAGTAGGCGAGTGTCAATGTTTGAAAACCTTTACATCTGCAGCTATCAAGTGCTGGCACATGTTGACACCAGCCTATTCCTCTAAGATCTTTGCATCTATGCAATGTGGGATGGATTCAGACCAACGTGGACGAGGGGCCGACTGTGAGAAAATCATTTGTTTGTTCTGCATGAACTGGTCAATGTTCTCTGTGCACTTCGATGAATATTCAACAGAAAATCACCAGCTCCTGGCAGCCCCCTACCCAGTAGTCTCCCCTCCTGCATGAGTGCATAGTCAGCTCCTCAACCTCTACTCGCCTATTGAAACCCTGTTTTTGACAGGTGGATTTATTCGAGCAAGCTTTGGCGTTTGACTAAGTGCGAGGCGAAGTGCCGTGGTTCAATCCCTGGGAGGAGAAATCTGGAATATTAATTTCTTGCAGTTCCCTATCGGCTGCCAGCCTGTGCCGCTACTGTGCGTTGTAGCCCTGTGTGAACGAGTGTGAAGGCGGTTGTTTATCATCTTTTTTCTTTCTGTCTGTCTTTTCTTTTGCACAGATATTAGTCACAAACAACAGTCTGTCCTCTGATCAAGAAATACCCTGAATAGTATGTTTCATGTTAAAATCGTTTAATAAATGACAAAATCAACTCAATTTCCATTCAATGATTAAATAATGTCGAATTAAAATGAAATTCAATTCATCTCTTCCAAACACTCCCTGCCCCTTTTTTTATCTTCTGTTTCGAGAGTATTGAGCCATGAGTGCTCAAACAGGGACTCTACAATGGAAATAGTATCAAAGGTGGAAAGTTGCTGTTGAAAATAAAACATGAGTAACTACCTGAAATTTTGTTTCTTTGTTCCATTTTCAACAAAACAACAAATAATTCTGCACTAAAGTCACAAGTGTTATTCATTTCTCAAGCCAATCAAAGCACATCATCAATAATTGAGAGATTCAGCCCAATCAATCAACTTATCTGTGTTACATTGTCCATGTTCTCCGCTGGTGAGACTTTGACCAGTTTCTGAACAGAGGTAAAACTCTGTCCAGAGTCCCGTTTGGAATTACATGTACGTTGCTTGGTGTCTCTTCAATACAGGATTTGGAAAGACTGATGTGTCCCGTTTTGCCGTCTTTGCATCCATCCACTAACAAACAGATGCTGGACACAACAGTGACTTCTACTTCTACGGATGGTGACATCAGCTTCAGTCACTTTCATCATCATCATCTTCTTCATTGTCATCGTCAACCCTCTCCTCTTGCTCCGGAGAGCTTTCCGCTTCTTCAGCTTCCTCATCGCTCTCAACCATCTTGGCCACCTTCTTCTTTGGTCCTGCATCAGAGTCTTCAGATCCCTGTGAGACAAAATGAATGAAAGAATGAACGATTGAATAAATGAATGAATGAATGAATGAATGAATGAATGAATGAATGAATGAATGAATGAATGAATGAATGAATGAATGAATGAATGAACTAGAGAGCATTCTTGAGAGCGCAAACCTCCGCCGAGGAAGCCACTATTTTTCTTCCATGGTCTGTATAATCCAGGCCGGACGCTCTGCTAGCCAGGCCGGACGCTATGAAGTGTAGTTCAATTTAGCACCGCACCAGTCAGCAGTCTCAGAGTGTGGACCGCATACAGCTGGCGGCGTCAATATTTTGTCTCAGAGTGTGGACCGCATACAGCTGACGTCGTCAATATTTTGTCTCAGAGTGTGGACCGCATACAGCTAGCGTCGTCAATATTTTGTCTCAGAGTGTGGACCGCATACAGCTGGCGTCGTCAATATTTTGTCTCAGAGTGTGGACCGCATACAGCTGGCGTCGTCAATATTTTGTCTCAGAGTGTGGACCGCGTACAGCTGGCGTTGTCAATATTTTGACATCATCCACTTTCAGATGCACAAAACAATTTCTCTCAAGTTAATGCTTATGATTCCAAAGTGAGGTAACAGATCAACTCCAACATTTAGTGGATTGTTCCTTGGGTGAAAACCTAACCTGGCACCACATTTCATCAGAATTTGTTTTGAACTTTGAGTTATTTTGATGCATAACAAACTAACAAACAAACAAACTAACCAAGGCGAAAACAGAACCTCCATGGCAAAGGTAAAGAATGAAGGGATGAACAAATGAATGTTTTTTTACGATCAGCTTTCAAAGGCCATATAAGGCCAATGATCACAAACATATCTTGGCTGGTTAGAGAGAGCATGAGTCAAGTCTCGGGTTCCCTAGAATTCAGCCTGTTATCAATCGTGGAGGGAGATGAGAGAGGGTATATTCTTATCCATTAAACTCACAGGTGACTTCCTGTGAGACAAAGCAAAACTTCTTCGTAATCTTCAGGGAAAAGTAAGATTTTTGCTGATTAAAGTAAAGCTCGGTGTCGCGTGGGCGCGACCGGTATGGTGATTAAAGGAATAATGAGGGGGTGATAAATTGAGTAGACACCGCGTTCCGCTCAAAAACCAAGGTTAGGGTCAGAGTTCACCATAGAATGGGGCGGAAAGTTCTCAGCAAGGGGTACAAGCTGAGGGTGACTATTTTATTGGGGGGTTACTGATTTGTCCAGCACGGGCCGAGCCGTGATTACATTGTCAGGGGATTACCGGTTGACCCGGCACGGGCCGAGGGTCAATTAGGATGTAAGCTCCCTGATTGGTGCGCACTACCGCGCGAGGGAGGTTTCTCGTTTTGGAAGGTGCTAAAACGAGGTTCAGTTATTCATCGTGTTGGATGAGAGGAAGACGTGCGAGCTTGGTGCTCCGCGTGTCAAAAACCACTGGAGTGGGTTTTTGGTTGCGAATGTCTGAATTCGCAAGTCTTGCCTCGGAGGCTAGGCCAGCCTGCCAGGGAGACACCGAGAATTAGTCTTGAACCGGACGGGAGGATTTTTGTCGACGTGTTTCCACAGCCTTCGTGGGGTAAGGGCCGAATTCTTGCTTCTTTCGTTTGCCATGTGGGAAATGACCGTTTGGGATGACGGCGGGAAAGAATTAAATTGTTGGGACGAAAATGAATAAGCTAAAAATAAGGGACTCGTTTCTTTGGTAGAAGCGATAAACTCCATTTACATTGAGTTGTAAATTCGTGTAATCTCGTTTAACGTCTGGATAGTTTAAACGAGGCGTTCTCATGGGGAAGGGAGCGAGGAGAGGGTTTCTCTGAACACGTGGGTCGATGGGCAGTCGCCCTGTTTCTAGTAATTCTTTGAAAGAGTTCATGGGGGGAGAAAATATTAGTTTATTAGTCTAGGCCGTTGTGTTACAGGCTTTGTAGGGTAGCCGAGTCTTGTGGATGACCGCTGCTACGACGTGGATGAAGGCGGATGGTGGATTGGGACTCTGCTGTCCCTGCCGAGTTTCTGAGGGTCCTACTTACGGCGCCAGGTGGAACGCTGGCGCGGGTCGACATGCTGTTTTCTTCAAGTACACTGGAGTGTGCGGGTTTCCTCAACGTTGGTGTCCCGGGTTGCAAGTATTTCTCGTGTAGTAAGCTTAGTCTAGCTCAGGGAGTGGACTGTGGAAATCCCAGGGGGAAATTTGTGTGTTTCTGACTTACTACAGACTTCGTCTTTCTTCTAACTGTGGGTGCAGCGGAAGACAGCGAGGGGGCACGGAGACAATCTGTGTAACAGGTATCGCTCAGGGGAGTGTTTTCCTTTCACGTACGCAAGTAGTGAAGAAAGAGAGATGGGGACGGTAATCTCTCCCCAGACAGCACACCAGGGCTGGACCAGCCCTGGACCAGCCCTGGCCCAGCCTAGAAATGGTCATTGGGCCAGCCCTGGACCAGCCCTGGCATCCAGCCCTGGCGAGCCCTGGCATCCAGCCCTGGACCAGCCCTGGCATCCAGCCCTGGACCAGCCCTGGCATCCAGCCCTGGACCAGCCCTGGCATCCAGCCCTGGCCCAGCCTAGAAATGGTCATTGGGCCAGCCCTGGAACAGCCCTGGTATCCAGGCCTTGCCTATTCCAGGCCTGAAATTACTGCCTTAGGACCTGCATGCATGGGTTCCAGGGGTGGTCTTGTCCAAGCCCGATAAACTGTCTTGCATCCTTCACTTGAATAACTGTAGCATTTTCTTGAAAAGGAGAAGAATTCTCCAGCAGCCATACCCGGCCAGATACAGAGAGAGAGAGAGAGAGAGAGAGAGAGAGAGAGTGAGAGAGAGAGTGAGAGAGGGAGAGAGAGAGAGAGAGAGAGAGAGAGAGAGAGAGAGAGAGAGAGAGAGAGAGAGAGAGAGAGAGAGAAAGACACAAACACACAAAAACACATCCACATAAACACACACACATGCACACCGAGCGCGCACAGCACACACAAACACAATGAGAGAAGGCAAAAATTGTACAGATTGAATTTAGATTCCAGAAATATCTTACTAAGTGTAAATAACCTTACATGAAAAACAAAGTCATTGATTGACAAGTAACGACATTTATTAGAATTTATCACTAAGCGGTACAGTGTGCAATCTTTGGATTCAGCATGAGTTACATGAGTTGTATAATTATATTCAAAATATATGCATAGATTTATAGATGTAGTTGTACTTTGAGGTTAGAGATAGTTTGGTTTGCTAAATCTATCTATCTGTCTAAGAAAATCAATATTCCATTCTTCCATTTCCTTTCCACTTTCTGCCAACGCATTTTGTTGGGTGGTCTGCGTGCCCGGTCGTTTTCTATTGCCGCCTTTCTGCCTATCCCGCCAGCAGCTCAGCCACTCTCCTAGGTAAGATGTGTAGATCTTCCTCTCGACTTGATGTCGTTTTGAGACAGCATCTGTCAAAACAAATTGGTGAATAAGAATGATATATTTGTGAACAAAGCACAGCTCCAAATAGCAAAACTAAAGCTTCTTCATTCTTCCTCAATAGCTCAGCATTCCATATTCTATAATAACAAATGCGTACAGAACTTGATCAAACACTCTTATTCAGACATAAAATGTGCTAAGATTTTGGCACTGCCGCTTCTGATGACAAGAAATGAAATCATTAAATTTATTTGTTCAGGTCTAAATGGAAGTTGCACGATTTAGATATTGAATATTTCTTACTGAAGAGGGCCTGGTGGAGATTGGACAGCTGTGTAAACACCGTCTTGCTGAGGTTCGATTTGCCAGATAGGTTGTATTGCCCCTGAAGAGCTGGCGTCATCAGGGTCTTCCCTGCCATCTGGAGAAGGACTTTGAAGGTTTCTCCCCCCATATTAGAGATGTAGCGCTCCTGAGGAACAACAGTTGACCAGATTAAGTACAAAATCATGTATATAAACATGGACAACACAAAAAATTACTATACTAAATCTAGATATCGACAAACGGAAATCCGCTGTGAGACGGTAGAGGCGAGACAGAATAAGGACAGAAATGTGCTATCGAAATGCGGAACATCTGGCAATATGCAGGAAGTTTATCGATGAAGAGTATGGCTATAGAAGAAAGTGTCAGAAAGTTTTGGAACTAATAGTCCTCAGAAGGTGAGGCAGACAAAGAGGAGGAGGAGGAGGAGGAGGAGGAGAGAGAGAGAGAGAGAGAGAGAGAGAGAGAGAGAGAGAGAGAGAGAGAGAGAGAGAGAGGGAAAGAGAGAGAGAGAGAGAGAGGGAAAGAGAGAGAGAGAGAGAGAGGAGTTTTTCACTGTTTCTCCAAGCCGAATGACATGGTAGTAATAAATACGCGTAGTATGTTTTAATTTCTGGCTTCATATTTCACACACAGACATCACACAGACAGACACAACAAAGATACACAGACAGATACCACAAAGATACACAGACAGACACCGCAAAGATACACAGACAGACATCACACAGACACACAGACAGACATCACAAAGATACAGAGAGAGAGAGAGAGAGAGAGAGAGAGAGTCAGTTTAATTATCGCAAGAATTATACATGTACAATTTCTTAAACATACTAAAATGGATAGATAGTGTACCAGAGAAGCAAAATGTAAATATGGAACTTGAAGTAGCTACAATGACATATACATAAAAAACAATTTTCTAAACATCCAAATGTTAAAAACAAATAACATACATGTAGGCCAAAGTCTCTTGGTGTACACTCCCTCCCCTACTCCCCCAGAGAGAGAGAGAGAGAGAGAGAGAGGGGGGGGGGGGTGAGCTAGGGGAAGGGGGAGGAAGGGAAGAGAGAATGAGATTAAGAGGGTGGGTGGGTGGGAGAGAGAGAGAGGGTGGGGGGAGAGGGAGGGAGGGAGGGAGGGAGGGAGGGAGGGAGGGAGAGGGAGAGAGAGGGAGAGAGAGAGGCAGAGAGGGAGGCAGAGAGGGAGAGAGAGGCAGAGAGAGGCAGAGAGAGAGAGAGAGAGACAGAGAGAGACAGAGAGAGACAGAGAGACAGGCAAGCAGGCAGGCAGACAGACAAACACATATATGTGCACGTCCACGATATTGCCTAACACTAGGCGGGACATGCCTGTGTTTGGTTTCTTTGTAACCAGCGAGACGATCACATGCGTATATCATTATAAAAGGTATTATTTTGATATCTAGCATGAGGGAACATCAAATTAGTTCTATGAAAACAAACATGATGTGATTCTGACCAAATCAATCGATGTGATAAGCTCCTCCGCGACGATTGAGTTTCGTAAGTACAGTGTTCAAAAAAAGTAGAGGATATTGATATAAATGAGACTATAACCAATTGC
>JAWQFJ010007599.1:0-12500 GCA_034096865.1 Theodoxus fluviatilis
CTCAATTTTTTCTCCTTCAGATCTCTCCTTGCTTCCCCTGCGGGGAGGGCGAATGCTGCTTCCTTCCGTGTGTGCGCAGTATGGAGGGTGCCCCGAAAGGCACGGCTGCAGGGCGTGTGGGCGTCCTGGCTTCAATTCCAGCCTTTGCCCCGTGTCTCAGGTAACTCCAGGCAGTCCCGGGATAAAGGCCAGCGTCTGGCTTCCAATAAAACTCGCACTTTTCCCCTGTGTAGAGAAGGGACTTCCTTCCACTACAAGTATGTCTCTCGCACATGGCCTGAACGTGGCGTGTTGGGCGATTGTGTGCGAGTGTATGCAAGCGAAATATCGGAGTGCCACAATCGTGTTTTCGATGAGATGGACGTGGAATCGTAACCGTGTGGTAAATGTGCTGATGGTGTGTGACGCTGCAAAATGTGTGTGTGTGTGTGTGTGTGTGTGTGTGTGTGTGTGTGTGTGTGTGTGTGTGTGTGTGTGTGTGTGTGTGTGTGTGTGTGTGTGTGTGTGTTAGTGTTAGCTAATCTCAGAGCGCTCTCTCTCTCTCTCTCTCTCTCTCTCTCTCTCTCTCTCTCTCTCTCATACATAATATATCATCAAGCCAGCGTGACCTCTCTCTCTCCCCTGCCAGTCCTTGCTAATTATTTCAGCCCTGATCCACCTCATCCCTTCCTGCCTCCACGCTCATTAGCAAGGCAATTCCCTGTGCTGCCTGGGTCACTGGATATGCAGGCTGTGGTGCAGGTGCAGCGTGTCACAGGGTGCAGGGATGCAGATGAAGGTAGGGGAGACTTGACAGGTAAAGGACCTGACGCTTCTCGACTGACTGACTGACTGTCCGTCTGGCTGACTGACTGACTGACCCACTGACTGGCTAACCTATAACACTGACTGTTATGTCTAGATGCATATTAATGCTCTAGCTGTGTAGGAAATATTAAGTGTTGTCAACATATTTTTCAAATTCACAGTCAAACCCCGCGGGAGGGAAAGAGAAAGCTTCATCACGTTTAGGCGTGGACTAGATCCACGGCCACCCTATGAATGTCTGAGTGCGCCAACCAGTGAGCCTCTGATGTCCTTCATCATTTCTACTTTTGCAAGTCATAGATGCTAATACCCGTGGATGTCATAATTTTCGGTCTCATATCCCAGTGTTTAAAATCCCCACGAGTGTCTCAGTGTATAGCAGTCCTACGTCTCCTTCTTGTCACTCTGTCTGGACACAGTGTCGAGACCCAGCACTATACACAGAGAAAGCTGACTGACTCAGTGACTGACTGACTCATTGACCGACATTGACCAACGCATGGATTTACAAGCACTTTAAAGTTTTGGTCGTACATTCGAGACAGAAAAATATTTTCAAATGTGTAAGACTTTCGAATAGACCAGATTCTTTCTATTGCATCACATATTCAACTTTTGTCCTACTCTGCATACCACAATCTTATTGTCTTAAATTGGCATTCATCAACCATCTATCGTGCATTGGTAGTTAGTCCGTTAATGATAAAGAGCAGAAAGCAGTCAAGTCCACATTTTGACGGAGGGCATTTTTCTAAGCTGGACCTCTTGTCTGAAATGCCCTACCTGATAAACACCGACCATGTCCAACGCTGGATATGTTTAGACAATATTTTAATACGCATCTCAACCATATGCTACAAGGGGCTCCTGATTGGTGCGAGCTGCCAGCGACTCAGGAGTTGGAATCGACGCTATACACGTTATGCTGCCGCTGCCGCCGCTGCTTATATCTTCCTGTGATGGTCGGGTGGTGTTGAGGTCGGCTCTTGATGTTGGTAGAGGTGCAGGGATAGACAAATCGTTGATGCTATTCTCAACTTTATTTACCTATCATACATGAGTTGCTGGCTGATCTGAGGCCGGACAGTAGTGGCGTGGAAAATACCCAAGACAGTGGTCAGAGTAATCTCTTCGACTGGCTGTGGTAGACTTTGGTACCATTTGTCTCCCTCACAGACTCGCAGTTCCTCTCTGACTGTCGTGGCTTTCGTGTCTTTTAGACTCGGCTCTCCCAATCGCTTGCTTGGACGCTCTTCTTATCGGGATGGACATGCGCAGACAGATACAGGGAGCAGTCACAATTAGGGGTGGGTCTAAACCAAGACCAGATGCTAACTCTTCTAGGAACAGGTCCCTTTGTTTAATTAACAGAGATGGACATTTGGCACCGACACACGGAAACATCATTCAGCAGAGGGTGCAAGCTTGACTAATCCTACTGAGCAGTAAGTGGAGAACAGTTGCTGGACCCTTCCAGCCTAACAAGAGAAGCCATGCTTAGTCTTTGATGCAGAATGCGTATCTGACTCACAGGACATGCACAACACAGGAAAGGAGAGAGAGAGAGAGAGAGAGAGAGAGAGAGAGAGAGAGAGAGAGAGAGAGAGAGAGAGAGAGAGAGAGAGAGAGGAAAGACACTTGGTGGTGGGCGCATCTAAGAGTGAAAGAGTGGTCGTCGGTGCCTCCACGAGTGTCACCCTAACTTGACCGTGATGGCCAAACCCCAGGCCCGAGGAAACGATGGGCCGGACGGAAATATGAGAAGGCTGAGAGAGAGAGAGAGAGAGAGAGAGAGAGAGAGAGAGAGAGAGAGAGAGAGACAGAGAGAGAGAGAGAGAGAGAGAGAGAGAGAGAGAGAGAGAGAGAGAGAGAGAGAGAGAGAGAGAGAGAGAGAGAGAGAGAGAGAGAGAGAGAGAGAGAGAGAGAGAGAGAGAGAGAGAGAGAGAGAGAGAGAGAGAGAGAGAGAGAGAGAGAGAGAGAGAGAGAGAGTCAATGTCACAAGGCAACAGGTTAACAAAAACGGGGGCGAATAATTCAGTAGGGAAGCTTTGCATTTGGCTTCATTGCGATGTTCCGTAGTCCAACGTAGTATGATTAAGATTTGCAATGCAGACTGTATGTCATATCGAGTAATCTATTGACAATAATGTTACCTTTTAACTGGTATTCTCGGGAGAGAGAATGTTGGAAAACCAAAGTTCAATTCGGTGAAGTAAACATCACCTCAGCTTTATACAACAGAGCAACACACTTTTTTTTCAACATTTTATTCTTTGTACATACGTTAGCACTTTTCCTAGCGACCCAGAATATTCCACCTTTCATTTGGGGGTCTGGAACATGACCTTTGAATTCAATCTCAGTTACCTTTCCACAAGTAAAACATTATTTCATAACCTGATGTTATTTTGCACCACTAGCTCATGCAACTGAACAGATTTAAGGGGGGTGGAGGTAGAGGGTTGGGGGTTAGGAGGGCTAAAAGTTTAGATTATAAATACTAAGAATGTCTGCCACCACATGGATGTCTAAGTACCAGCAAAGATTCCATAAAGATGGATTCTAATACAGCAGATCTTAATATCTTTTTTACGGAAAGCCCTAGAACACGCCACATGACATTAATTATTTGGGTAAGGATGCACCAATTACAACGCGCTAAGAAAGACATTTAGCTACATAGAGCTAACGGAATGTTCAACACTGCATTGTTTTTGGGAATTACTTATGAGAATCAGACCGAGATACTTTAGATATGGTAAGAATTGTGGAGCTCACTGCTTGACATTCACTATTTGGTTTTGGTGTACCAAGTACGACAATGCTGAGAACAACGGCTAGTAGTTGGGTCTTTGTGCACATGGGATGTTGCTGGAAACTACTTTTAAATATCAGACCGCCATATACATGTAGATATGGTAAGGACGGTGGAGTTCTCTGCTTGACATTAACACTCTGGATACTTGTGCACCAAAAGCGGCTCCTGGTCAAATCGCTAATGGGATGTGTCACCCTGCAATGTTGTTGCAAGCAACTCTGAGATTTCGTGGTGCCAAGGGTTGACTGCGGTGAGGACTGGTTGTTGGTGCTTCTATTGCGATTGATAGCAGTAGGATAGGGATCTGTGAGCCAGTCACGAAAATAACCCTTCACCTGTCGAGTGGTTTGCATACTTACTTGCAATCACTCCCTTCCAGTAGATGCAACCTTCGAACCAGTGAGAATCTTGAGTTGCATCCCTCACCAAGGTGTATTGCTTGCAAGGTTTTCTCAACCCAATAGTAAAACTGGACACGGTCAGGGTGGCGATCAAACCTCTATGTGGATACAGACTTGCCTCGAACTGTAATCATTCCCATTAAGAGGATATACTAATGGCACCTCCCGGCACACTTCCCGTTTCTATGTCTGTTGTCAGGCACCATTTAGGTCTGACCAAATGGCCCAGTTAATGGGGAGTAAAGTGTGAAGAGGTTTGAGACCCAGATCTGAGGGATAAGTCAGTATACAAACAACCGCCTTTCCCTTTACTCCTTCCCTGGGCAACAATCCCTCACTAAATCAACCCTGCCTATTCCCAGCACTTTATCTCGCACTGTCTGTAATGAGGACGAGAAACGCAAGCAATGCTACGCATCTGACACGACGCTTTTTCCGTGCTCTCTGTGTCAATATGAGGATGCAGAGCGAGCAACTCGAGCCAAAACATCGCTTTCGCAGTAGCAGTTTGTTTTTCGTCGTGTTTGCTGAACAAACAGACACGACTACCCCGTACACATACGATAGTCTGCAACGAGAATAAAGATAAATGGAAGTTCTACAAACCCGGAAAGAGAACTAAATGAGTTGATGGTTTTCCTGGATGGGTCCATTAGCTGTCATCGACTCGTAGCGAGAGCCATGTGGAAATGCTACCTGCAAATGGAACGGAAGCTAAAATGTGAAATGGCGACTCTTTGCAGCGGTGAGTTTGTCATAGTGAGTGTGTGTGTGCGTGCGTGTGTGTGTGCGTGTGTGTGTGTGTGTGTGTGTGTGTGTGTGTGTGCGTGTGTGTGTGTGTGTGTGCGCGCACGCGAGGATGTGTGCATGTGTATGTGGGCGTGCGAACACACATACATGCGCGCGTTCATAGTTTTCTAAAGCGTGTTGACATGGAATAAAGTGTTCGAAAGCTCTACACATGAACTGTACGATGTGATTGGTTTTTTAATTTTTACTCTTCACATATCTAAGCATTGAACATGCGTTATTATCACATCATTTAAAGTGCTATAACAAATATTGCAAAGACTTTTCGCATCCCAAGAAGACCCATGGCCTACTTGAATTTTGTTCAGATTCCCGCTTCCACTCATAAATTGCATGGCTATATGTGAGAGAAAAACTTCAGTCACGATACAAACAAAACAAGCACCGGAAAAAAGATAGACGAGGTTAAGAATGCAAATATTGTAGAAACCTCCATTCTACCTCCATTCACCTCTTTCCGTAGTATGTCTCCATTCAGGAATGACGTGTGAAAGCTTTCACTCGTTCACACGTTGCAACACACTGGTCCAGATCTTTCCAAACAGTAAACTGTGCCACCTGATTTCCTTCCATACCAAGAAGACTGTTGACGCCCACCCCATGGTAGCTCTTGGGACCCATTTACGCCATTTCCGGTAAACCTTGACCTCCGCAGTGCGGACTTCCTCAAGGTCTGGCATTGTTTACCCTCGTGGCGACTGCAGAGCACGTCAGCTAATGAAAACCAACTGGCCACCCCCTGAAGGAGGCCACTCTGCCTCATCAAGGCCACAGTGATCCAAGTTGTTTCCCCACACAGACCCAATCTCAGATGCGGGTCATGACAATGAAGCCACGAATCCCAGTCACAGATGCAATCGGAAATTGTAAAAGAGAGAGAGAGAGAGAGAGAGAGAGAGAGAGAGAGAGAGAGAGAGAGAGAGAGAGAGAGAAGAGAGAGAGAGAGAGAGAGAGAGAGAGAGAGAGAGAGAGAGAGAGAGAGAGAGAGAGAGAGAGAGTCCACAAAGTATTACGCCTGTACATTAAACAGACTCGACCACATTTAAAAAGGGAGGAGAGGGTGGAGGAGGGCGGGGGGCGGGGGGAGGGGGGGGGGGGGGGGGGGCGGGAGAGACTGTGCTGTCAATCAAGTGCACTGAAAAGAAACATGTTTGTCTACATCAAACCCATGAACCTACTGATATGTAGTCGTCATCGCAAAGATCGAGTGTAGGCACGGAAAGCTCATGATCCTTGCTCTGGTCGACACAGCAATGTATGGACAAATCACGCAAGACGGACAAGGGAACAGATGGTGCCTTATGAAGGATGAACACATACATGGTTGTGTGTGTGTGTGTGTGTGTGTGTGTGTGTGTATGTCTGTGTATGTGTGTACGCGCGCGCGCACAGGCGCGCTTGCTTGCACGCGATCTCACTTTTATACATTTGTGGTTTAATATTATGATGGGCCGAGTGAATTTATGGGAATCTTGTATGCTGTGTATCCCATCTGACCTGTTTCCTGCACTGCGATTAACATTTCTTCGTGGTTTAAATGAACGCCAATGATACATGGACATGAAGATAAAACAAAAAAGATATTCATTTCACATCGCACGTACGGCATTCACAACCATTTCCGGGTCAAGCAAAAACCTATTTGAATATTTCGTGCGGGGACTCCGGAAGCCGTTCCGCCACACTTCCGAGCAGGGTGCAGGGATCGCCCTGGGAGAAATATAGACATTGACGAAACAGCTATCAATTTTTAAGTCCACTGTCGCTTTGGCATATTCGGCCTGCCGCGTGGGCAGTGCATGTTTGTCTGCAAATAGTACGGCTATTTCGTGTCCGCCTTCCTCTGTCCCGTCTATTCCGATCTGCAACCAGAAATCTCTCTTCGTGACTGCTTCATATGGCTTGCTTCCTCAGTTTCGTTAGCTATCATTTGGGAAATGGAAATCTGCACACACACACACACACACACACACACACACACACACACACACACACACACACACACACACACACACACACACACACACACACACACACACACACACACACAACTAGAGAGCTGAAGTTTAGATTCTATTGTCATGTATAGAGATACAAAACGTGTGGATGTGTGTGTGTGTGTGTGTGTGTGTGTGTGTGTGTGTGTGTTTGTGTTGTGTTTCTGCAAACCACATAACGACCTTCTGTCCTATGCCCTACTTTTGTACGCAGTTGCCTATATGCCACATTTCATACGAGACTACATGCATTGTGAGCATAAGATACTACTGATATGGTTGGGGGTGGAGGTGGGGTGGGATGTGGGGGTGGAGTTGGATGGGAACGGGGAATATTCCTCATCTCTGTCTCAGTCTCGCATTGTCTCACGGGACAACACTCTTGCCTACTGCTACTTCTGGATGAATACAGGGTGAAAGTTCAGTCGAGGCTACAGTGGAAAGTTTAAACCCCACAAATGTAAAGTAAGTGTCGAGTACAAACAAAACTAACTTTAAACAAAGTTAGTTAGTTAAAATAGGTGGGACGGGGGTTGATAAAGGATGAGAGGCCGAAGGAAAAGGAAGCACGCTCAGAAATGTCAAGGAAACGGAAGAGAAAGAAAATAATGGAGGCTATACAATTGTGCACCATAAAGGGAAACGGAAGACGTGTAAATTTCGCCTGTTTCTTTTCCTAAATTTTTTCCACTGGTGGCAGGGAGCGCTGAGGAGTGTGCCGACAGCCCATTCATTTGGACTTGGGTCCGGGTGGCGGAAGCCATGAGCGATTGTGTGGCCACGTACAGAGTTGAATGCAACGTCACAATATGAACTCGAGTCTTTCCTGATCCAGAACACGTTTCGGCATGTACATGCATTGACAGGCACAGACGGCAGAAAATTCTCTCTCTCTCTCTCTCTCTCTCTCTCTCTCTCTCTCTCTCTCTCTGTGTCTTTCTGTCTGTCTCTCTGTCTTTGTCTCTCTCTGTCTCTCTCTTTCTCTCTCTGTCTCTCTCTCTGTCTCTCTATGTGACTGTCTCTCTCTCTGTATGTCTATCTGTCTCTGTCTCTCTCTGTCTCTCTCTTTATGTCTGTCTCTCTCTCTTTCTGTCTGTCTCTCTCTCTCTCTGTCTCTCTATGTGACTGACTCTCTCTCTATGTCTCTCTGTCTCTGTCTCTCTCTGTGTCTGTCTGTCTGTCTGTCTGTCTGAGTCTCTCTCTCTCTCTCTCTCTCTCTCTCAGAGGTGACTGACAGCCATTTAGCTTCATTGCGAGCTCTTTTTAATACCCACATATCGCATACGCTATCTTTCTTCTTTGTAAATTACTTTTACATTCTAACTCGTTCTTGTCAGTTTACAAGAATGTATGCCAAAAGATTCCATAAATATCAAGTTAATTTCCAAGCAAGGCTTTGGTTTCTCTACATTTATATGTAGATGGTTTCACTTAAATCGGTGTGGCATATTTCCAGCAAATTAACAATACGCATGATATCGTCATCACAACGATGGGGACGACCTCATTCAGTAAGTTGAGCCCCAAAATTGAAATAAATCATAAGAATACATTAAATTAGCGCAGTATGCTTTTCCCAGTTGTATCGTAATTTAAGTGTGCTGTTACATAAAAACACTACATTATATTATAAGTCTACCAGTCATTTCCTCCAAGAGAACGGAGATGCAACCCGCGAATAGATGTTGCATCGAAGACAGAGCCTGTAAATTTGTTTGACTATAATATACTAACCGCTTATGTCTGACATTCAAAATTCACTGAAAGAAATGCACTTCAAAACAGGAAAACCAGTGATTTGAAGCGCACTTTTGTCAAATACTGCTTCCCACAGTTTAGTGCAGTGCACTTTTGAGGACTGTGCAAAGCATTGTGGACACGTGTACTGAAGCTGTAGCCTGTCCATCCTCCACCTCTCACTCCTGCCTCCATGTCAGTCAGTCAGTCAGTCAGTCAGTCAGTCAGTCAGTCTGTCTGTCTGTCTGTCTGTCTGTCTGTCTGTCTGTCTGTCTGCTTGTCTGTGTGTCTGTCAGTCAATCGGTCGGTCGGTCGGTCGGTCTGTCGGTCGGTCGATCGGTTGGTCAGCCAGAACCGACGGCACACACATCCAGACAATTCTCCGAAGAAAGCCTTCTATAATGGCTAACATTGGCGTCTGACGTAGCTGATGATTTTATCAGCAACCAGAACTTCGCTATCAAACCCAAGCGAATTTCTCAAAAAGGCAGGGCCTGATGCCGCCAGGACTTTAAATGAAAAGCAAGGGGAGGGTTGGTGGGGTGGAGGTGAGAAGGGTAAAGCGAAAGAAAAGAAGACAGGACTTTGTGTGACAGGATCTAGCTCAGCGAATGAAGACACCTGGTGGGCTGAGGGTGTGGTGTGGGTGTTGTCTGCTTCTTAGTCCCGGGGATCACCTGTGACACGTGCGGCAGGGTGAGCGTGGTCACAGTGCTCGAGGGGCAGACTCGAGGGACAGACTCACGGGTTGCACGTGCGGCTGGGTGAGCATGGTCACAGTGCTCGAGGGGCAGACTCGAGGGACAGACTCACGGGATGCACGTGCGGCTGGGTGAGCATGGTGACGGTACTCGAGGGGCAGACTGAGGGACGGACTCTTCAGTTTGTGAATTGCCGTCCCTCGAGTTAGACGTCTGCTTTCCCTCGACAGGTGAGACCCGTCATTGTTGCATGTTGATTCTGATTATTGATTACATCATTTTAATGGACTTTTCTGCATTGCAATTTTAACATGATTGTGTGAATTCTAAAATAATAAAGTTTGTGAATTGCCCTACCTCTAGTTAGACGTCTGCTTTCCTTCGACAGGTGGTACTTGTTACATTTGCAGATAATGAGCACCCATGACACTGAGACACATAATGACCAGATGAAAGGAGTGTGTGTTAAATAAGACGTCTCCCACAGGAATCAGTTAAAAGTTCATTAAGGCAGGAAGTGTCTAAAGTCTGGGATCATCTATTCAAACACGCTTTGTCCATCGCGTCCTACGAGACGTAGTTACATGTTAATTAATCAAGGCAAGAAGTGTCAAATTGTCTGGGCCCGTATTCACAACGGCGATTTATCTTTTTAACACTCGATTTATCCCCTAGCCCCGCGTTATCTTGATCGGTTAGATAAGGTACGCTCGTCAGAGGATCCTAGGTTGCGCTTTGCTATATATACTGGCTTCCAGCCAAGGGAGAGCGGAACAGGCAGTTGGAATCGTCTGAGTTTAGAGATAAATCGGAGTTAAAATAAATCGCCGATAAATCGCCGTTGTGAATACGGGCCCTGGACTCTTCTTTTCAAACATGCTGGGTCATATTTTTGTCTTGATGCGTGCAATAACTGTTCACGACACTATTGACATCGGTACTGGCGATGGATATTATACAGGGACGCAACCAAGTTTCAGTGGTCTTTCCTCTAAATACGCATGCGTATTTATCTCTTAGGCCCAATGGAGGAATGTTGATAGAAAAATTGCGGTTTTATTGCTCGTCCCTTATTCTAAATTTTAATACATTTTTGACATGTTTTCTGTTTTACAAACGACCAAAAGCTTAACCTTGCGTTGGATGTTTTATCAAGTACTAAGGTCGTCAAGCAGAAGTTTTGATTTAGACAGTGGAATAGCTACCCAGTAGAATCCAGTAGAAACCGATTTTGCCCCAGCAGTTCTGAGAAAGGATCTGGAAAGGAGAGAGGTGCGACAGGTGAGCTCTGCAGCGAGATAATAGACAACGAGCCGTCTCTCTCACCAGCTCGCAGTCCGGGGTGATATCGCGCCATCCTGTGTTTCTCTCTTTCGCGTGAAAACCCTCTCTCTGTGGAGAGTGCGATATCCCTTCTCAAGAGATGATTCTCTTCTAGGAGGGAGAGAGGGAGCGAAGCGAGGCACTGGAAAAAGGATACTTGATACGCTGGTCTTCGGCAACGGCGCTGCAGGGAATGCACGTGGGCAGAGTATAAAAACGCTACGAGCCGAAGGCTACATCATTCCACCTCCGTGCTCCTCCCGTCTGTGATAAAAGACTACGAAGGTAGGATGCGAGTTTCTGAAAGCATGAATCCATTCCATAGACAGAAACAGGTAGCTGCAATGGCCCAGATGTGGCAGATTCATCAACGGCTTGTTCCGAAACGTAGTGGAACCAATTGCTGCGGAGAGTCGAAGGTAGCAGGGGCGTTCGGGACAGGGAGAAAGAAGGGAGGGGGGGGGGGGGGGGGGGGGGGAGGAGGAGGAGGTGGTAGTAGGGGAATAAGAAGGGGTAAGGGGGTTACGATTAAGGACGGCACCTGGCAGCGGTTTCCTCTTTCTCTCCAAGACAGCTCAGCGTGACCTCAGCATTCCTGCCAGACTTCCAGGTCACACGTGTCTGGGCAGGCAGGCTCTGGTTCCATCCCTACCTTGGCACCGTCTCTGCAAGGCTCCCTTTGCTCGTCTCGACCTAGAGGAAGAAAGCCACCTAAGATCAGATGTAAATAGTGTGTGACGACGAACATGTATGTAGAGTAGCTGAATGACAATAAGATCTCTCTCTCTCTCTCTCTCTCTCTCTCTCTCTCAGAGACAAAAGACAGATAGTCACACGCGCGCGCGCACGCGCACGCGCAGATACACACAGATCGACACACAGACACAGACTGACACTTTGACACTTTGAAACTGTATTCGCCAGGCCGTCGGCCCACAAACGAATCAGTTTACAAAATGTTATATTCGAACAGAATATGGACGAAAAACACAGTGTTATTCAAACAGACTGCATAAAACAGCATCAAACCCATTCCCATCCCACCCGAGAGAGAGAGAGAGAGAGAGAGAGAGAGAGAGAGAGAGAGAGAGAGAAAAGAGCAACGGTTCCACTAGTCGGCTTACCATTGCAACTGATGAGACGACTTTTTTGGTTATGGGCTACACTTCGAGTTTGTTTCTAATAAACCTTCCTTTTTCCCCCACATAGTCTTCTTTGCAATTAATCTAATTGGCAACCACGGCTGTTTCTGTACTGAAGATCATTTGGTAGGCCTACTGCATTCCAGATAGTCACAAACTAATCAATTGCATTTAAAAGTACACGTCACTTGCACGCTTTGCCCAGGTTTTAAGCAAACTCTTTCCTTTCCTCCTTTTTCTTGTATCAGTCTTCCCTTGGGAATATCCCTGCATCTTTAATCATTCCGTTACATCCGAACCCCATTTTTCTGTTCTGCTCACTTCCTGTCGGTGAATCAATAACACTCTTGTGAGACGTCTTATTTCCGCTCCTTCTCTCCAGATTCGTCCGGGATTCATTCGTCTCGTCTTCCAGCAGCCTTTGCTGTTCTCTACTGATTCCCACAGCACAGCGGCCTTCTCCAAGACTGCTACCTTGATCGTCTGCCATATCCGCCATCACCAACCTTTTTCTCATCAATAGAAGTCTTAAAGGTCCTACAGTTCAAAACCATGAATTATGTCAAGAAAACTCTTGCGAAACGTTATTGAAGGGTCGAGCGATTATTCGCGACAATACATAAACTGGATGTCGAAGATAATAGGGATTGTCATCGTTAAATTAATACCTTCTGTAATGGTTATTTGATGGACTCTTTGTGGTAGCATATGACAGGATTATCAGATTTCCATTCATGGAAATACTGTGTGTTGATAGACAGCTG
>JAWQFJ010007600.1:5000-10087 GCA_034096865.1 Theodoxus fluviatilis
CGCGCGCGCGCACACACACACACACACACACGCACGCGCACGCACACACATACACACACACACACGCACGAACATAAAAATCACACATAAACAATACACACGCACACATACACGCACACACACACACACACGCTGCATGGGACACAGAACAACTTCAAGAAGGGACAACGTGATATAAGTAACGCCTCTCGTGACACGATACATTCAATGCAGTCTCCATGGAAACGATTTTGCACATTTTGATTTGCTGCAGTTCTCATTCTAATGTCTCCTACGTCATCAGGGTATGTAGGTGGTGGATGTAGCTATGCAGTGATGACGACAAAGCTTTGGACAACGTTGTCTCGTAAGAGTTGCCGTGGTGGCGGTAGCTGAGCCAGTAGCTGGCTCTGATGTCGATGATGAGGCGAATCATAGCTCTAATGATGTTTAAAATATGCACATTGTCAAGGGCCCGCTTCCCGAATAATTTGTGACGGATGACACCCATTGTTATGTCAAATCATCATCTCTCGTTCAAGCCGTAATTTGATGAACTCAATACTGTCAGCGGGGGATAATTTCGCCAGAGGAAAGGACAGGTCAGGATGAAGTCTGATATTTGCTCGAAAAGAAATAGACAAATAAAGGATGGGAAGCTTCCGTGTACTGACAAACATGTTTTCCTGCCCCAGAAGTGTGGAAATCGCAGTGCTATGACTTTTAGAGTTTTTCCTCGCCAATAAAGTTCATCATGCTCGCACTGGTTCTGTTTCCGTTTGTAAGAAAACACGTCTATTGGACATGTCTGGTTTCATTCTAGTTCACTAGAGACTTCGCCTACCGGCGAAAGTGTCTCTAGCCCAGTTGACATCACGTGATGAAAGGTTTTCGTCCGAAATATGCCAATGGAGGTCACACGAGAGGTTTGTGGGATAGCCGATCTGCTCCCTGACATACGCCGTTAAAGTAGTTCGAAGACTATTTCGCACAAAACTCTTAACTTACTCTTGTTGAAGCAATAAACAAGCGTTTATTCGATAAAATAACATGTTTGTGTTGAAATGGAAACAAGTTTTGACATGTGAATGATTTCTGTTAAAAAGTGGAGAGAAAAATAGTATCAGAACGAACTATTTTTGCGAAGGGTCAAGTCTATTACGCATTCATTGCGAACTGTGCCAGAGTCAATACTGACTCGGGTTCACAGAATGGTCTGGTTTTGCACTTGGATCCAGAAGGCTTTCGCTTTTACCCCTAAAAGCGAATGCTGTCGCGGATTGGCACTGCTGAAAGGAGAACGTAGCTTTGACTCCAGTGGAAGACATTTTTCATTATTCATCACACTTCTGTTGGCTACGGCGCGGGGAACTCCCGTCGATCATCGGGTTTTATTTACAGATCGTTTAAGAGTCTGCGTAAAATTGATAAAAGCAACACCTATCCATTATCAATATTTTCGGTGATTTTTCGTTGTAATCAATTTATCTTAATGGTTTCATACACTTTATAAACTATCATCGACCGATCTTTATTCCTCAAAACATACGGACACACACTCTTCCACATATGCATACTAGTACTTATCCTGTAAAAATGGAGAGTCTCATGAGGATACTATTATTTTTATATTAACCCCAGTGAACTCGTCTCTTGCCATGGGTTAGAGATTATTTCTATCAACCACTGAGAGCACAGCGCACATCCGAACTGGTCTGCCATCCGTGCCACTGCATTGGAAGTTTGCTTTTTTGGTCTGTTATCACATAACTACGAGGGATAACAATAGTTATCCTTTTTGCAAAAATGAAAAGCCTACAGAAAAATATGCAAGAATCATATACCAAGACCTAATGGACTTCAATGACGTTTGGCCAAAACTAAATTCTAACAATGTCTCATAAATCTGATAATTTCTAACATTTTCTGAGAATTTCGTGTTATTTTGAATACTTTCTCAGTTGCCTCACCCTGTCCCTGTGCCCCACAAAGCCTCGTCCACTGCTTAGGTCTGTGCGGGGCTGAGCTACTGAAGCAGGCCCGAAAGTCCTAATGCCAGGGGCTCCAGCTAATGAGAGGGGCATCTATTGGCTGCGGTCTATGTCACGCTTGAAATATCGCTCAGCAATGAAGGAGCGTGATCCAAAACATTTCCTCTTCCTTGAACTGTGGTGTACGGTGGGGACCAATTTTCTGCTTCAGTGATGTACGTAGCGGTAGAGTCATTGCACTCTGGATGATAGTGATAGCGGGGTTGTAGAAGGTTTGGGGTTATCTGCGCTAAGACGATCAGTCACGCCGCAATCTCATGAGCTGGCTGTGTTGAATCCTTTTCTTGCCGAGGTGTGGAAGATAAGAGGTGAAGTGCGAACGAGATTGTGTCGATGATGACTTGGAGTATTCGTATTTAAAAATTAGGCATGCGCCTACTTTTCATCCACATAACAACAATAATTGTCCATGCGATCTTTGAAAATACTAAGCGGTTTTTGGTTGCGGTTGTCGTTTGTTTGTATGTTTTCACTGATTGCTAGTGGAATGAATCTGAAGGGGATGAATGGAAGAGGATTAAATAGCTTTTAGATATACATGCGCCATAAACACCGGTCAGCCAACCAGCCAGCCAACCAGCCAGCCAACCAGCCAGCCAACCAGCCAGCCAACCAGCCAGCCAGCCTTCCGTTCACTCATTTATTCATGCTAAGCCTGTCCAGGGCTTCGTGTTCAGCCTTCGCGACCTGCCTCCGCAGCCTTTCGCACAACCAATCCTGAGGAGCACCTTTGTGTGAGCAGCAAGAGTGATGCACGAGTTTGGGTCGCCGACCAACGACTGATTCACTTGACTAAAAGTTGTTTCCTTGTACATATGGAGGCAATAGCTGAGGCGTCCTGCAATCTTCTGACGAGAAACTCGATGCCTCTGTGCTGTAGGACCCTGACTCTTCAAGAAGCCACTGCTGGCGGTTGAACAAAGCAAATGCGTTCTGTGTCCAAGGGTAAAACTAAATATATCCAGTCAGCGTGCTCTCTTGTAAATGAAAGCGGAACAAGTGTGAGCAATGTGAACTTTATTGGCGCGCAAAAAGACACAGAAAGTCACAGCGAGATTTCTTTGACGATTTTGAGACAAAGAGTTTGTTTAGTGAATGGATGTTTTGTTTTGTTTTGTTTTTAAACTTTAGCTACGAGCACTACAAATCATAATAGATAAAAACAGAAGCGTGGCAACTCGTGACTTTGGTATTCATCAGCGTTGGCAACGACCAGATACTGGAAATGCCATCACGCACAGCCTTCTTCCTCGATAGCGACGTCCAGGACGCTCTTGAGGACTCGACCAGCGGAGGGAGAGCATTGGAGCGCCTTGGCGATGATACATTCGACTTCAGTTGTAAAGGACCTGAGGAGGACAATCAAAATATTGACGAAACGTGATAACAGCGATTAAATGACTAACAAATGTAGTATTGGACCGACTTTTATTTTAAAGCCTAAGTAGTTCTCATCCTTATGTGAAGCTGCAGGGACCTTTCTCTTCTGCATGTGGAATGCAAGGCTGTTTCTCTTACTTTGCGGTCATCAATGTTGAGAACTGACCCCAAAAAGGTCACTTTTTTGCATGGTACACCGTTTGTGGCATCATTAATCGTAGCCCCTCCCCCCCCCCCCCCCCCCCCCCCGCCCTCTTCTTCATTTGGTGTGAAGATCTGAAATTGATACAGTCATTAAGCGCAATATCAAAAGAATGTAGGCGTCAAACCTCTCCACTTTGACCTCATGGATAACAAAACACGTTGGAGCTTAATGAGGACATTCTCTCTATCATACACCATTCGCCATGTACATCAGTCAATTTGCCTCTCTCTCTCTGTCTCTCTCTCTCTGTCTCTCTCTGTGTCTCTCTCTCTCTCTCTCTCTCTCTGTGTATATATATATATATTTCTCTCCCTCTTTATTTCTCTGTTTCTCTTTCCTTCTTTGTGTACAACTAATAGTCTGTCTTTGTCTGTCTGTCCTTCCATCCGTCCATCTATCAGGCTGTCTGTCTGTCTGTCTGTCTGTCTGTCTGTCTGTCTGTCTGTCTGTCTGTCTGTCTGGAGAGTTCCTGCAGTACAAGTTCCACACAACGATCATGTCGCTCTGTGTACAGACCCCGCAGTCTCCTACATCCATTGAGTGCGTGAGAATGTGTGTCCGTATGAAGTCCACATAGTGAACACTCGCGCGAGTTTGTATCTGGATAGTACCGATGTTGATGACGCTAATTTCCAGCTGTTGGAGCCGACCCTTCACCACAAAACGAGTGAGTTGATCGGTAATCGCGCTATTTGTCATTTGCCCGTTGGAGTAAGTCATGTCGTCGCTGAGCACTGCGTCGCGGAGTAGTCTCCCTTGTTGCTCCAGGCCACGCCAGTGCTGTTGGGATTTTTCGATGGCATCCTTCTTCATTGCTGAGAACAGGCACTTGGAATCAGTGTAGCGAAGAGTGACCTCGTCGTCGTCTGACAATGGCATCACCACCCCAAAGAGTTCGCAATCGCGATCGAACTCGAGGTTCGTTTTCAGCCGAACACACAGCTCATTCAGCTCCACGAAAACTGAGCGTGGTCAGTTCACTTTGCAGCTCTTTGCAATCCTGCCGGAATCATTGGTCTCATATACACCGAAGCTGATTTTTTCCTCACATGCCTTGGCAACTTTTCTCTTACTCATGTGGAAAGAAAAGCTGCTTCTTGTGATTGCTCTCACCTGTGGGTCGTCGTTGTTGAGGCACGAAATTAAGAATGATACCCGTTTGGCATGGTGCATTGTGCTTGGTCTTATCATTCCTAGTCCTCCCTCTCTTCTTGGCGTGAATATCATAGCCCTGATTGACGAGTCTTTCAGCTTCATGCCGGCTCTGACGAAGTCGACTATCATGTCTTCTAGCTCTTGCAGATCTTTTTCGCTGAAATGAAGGTTCTCAAAGTAAACGTTCAGTTTTGACGATGCCATGATGTTCACTGCTTCTATTTTCTTGTTTACGGGTAGTGGGGACCTGTCTATTTTCTCCACCGTCTGTCGGAAGCCCTCCTTGATCTCGTCAATTTGTCGTCTGGTCGCCGTGT